>RJWJ010003602.1:0-12904 GCA_004363605.1 Indri indri
CAAGAGACGGATCAACAAAGCAGAAGTACTGTTGTGTACTGGGGCTTGGGACAGAGACCTCTGAGCTGTGGTCAGTAGATCACAGCAGAGCAAAGTCACATTTTGGAGGTTAGAGATGATGATTAATATGTCTTTTATCAGAGATCAGTTTAAAAAATGTCAGAATGTCTGATTATCCTGGTTTTCCAAGAACTCTGCTGGCAAAAGAACTATTTTTTTCCTCTCAGAGTATAAAATAATTGACTTAAATGCTCTGTCACCCATCCTTTCGGGAGGACTATCAGGAGTTAACAATTACAGATTTCTCCTTTCCAAGGCTCACTCTGGCACCTGTGCCTTGCATCCCATCCCTTGCAAATTCCTCGAGAATCTTGTTCCCACATGTTTTACCTTCATCTCTGGAATCTTCAGTTTCTTTTTCGTTCCTCTTTTATTTTTTTTTCCACTTTCAAACTTCACCAAAAACTTTCAGTTTACCTGACTGTCGCCTCCAGCTACCGTCTTATGTCTCTCATTTTCATTTCTGAGCTTTTTAAACAAGTGGTCTAAACTCTCTGCTGTCATCTCTTTGTTTCATATAGCTTCCCTTCGGCTTCTGACATTCTGGCTTGCACCCCACTACCCCTTCACAGATGTTCAGTGGCTTTCTTTTTGCCAAGCACATTGGACTTGTCTAGGTCCTCGTTCTCTGTATCTCTGTGTCATGTTATTTTAACTGCACACTCCTGGAAACACTGGCTTTATTCTTGGTTCCCTTTTGTCTCTTAGCTTTCAGTAGCTTCCTTTATGTTTTTTTCCTTTTCAATTTTTATTTTCCTTAGGGCTTCTATGGGGGGGGGGGACTTAATGAGTTTAATCTTTTTTTTAACAGCTTTATTCAGATATAATTAACATAATATAAACTGAATGTATTTAAAGTATATACTTTGATGTTTTGATCTATTTATATTCCCATGAAACCGTCACTACAGTCAAGCTAGCATACATATTGATCATCCCCAAAAGTTTCCTCATGACCTTTTGTAATCACTTTTTCTTCCCTCTCCCCAATCCCTTGCTTTCATTCCTAAGCAACCATTAATTTGGTTTCTGTCACTATAGACTAGTTTTCATTTTCTAGAAATTTAATAAATGTGAAAGAACAGTATTCATTCTTTTTTTTGGTCTAGATTTTTTTCACTCAGCATCATAATTTTGAGATTCATCATGCTGTTTCCTGTATCAATAGTTCATTCCTTTTATTGTTGAGTACACATTTATTTTAGATAGTACAATTTGTCAAAACTTTCATTTCTCTCTACTCTTTAATGAACTTTGTGCTACTTCCAATTTGGAGTTATTACATATAAAATTTCTATGAAAATTTGTGTGCAAGTTTTCCTATGAAGATACGCTTTCATTTCTATGGGGTGGAATGTATAAATCATATGGTGGTATATTTATTTATCATTTAAAAACTTGCAAACTGATTTCCAAAATGGTGTACATCTTATATTTCCACCAGCAAATGTATGAGAATTCCAGTCCTCCAAATCCTTGCTAACACTTGGTATGCTCAGCATTTTAATTTTAGCCATTCTAATATATGTATTCAGCAGTCCCCAACCTTTTGGGCACCAGGGACCAGTTTCATGGAAGACAATTTTTCCACGGATAGGACTGGGGTGGGCGCAGTAGAGTTCTACGGGCTGGCTGCAGACTGGTACTGGTCTGAGGCCTGGGGGTTGGGGACCGCATGTATATTGATGTCTCGGTGTGGTTTTAATTTGCATTTCTCTAATGACTAATGATGTTGAATATCTTTTCATATGTTAAGTTGTCATCTGTATATTTTCTTTGCCAAAGTGCCTTCAAATCTTCTGCCAGTTTTCTTTTTTAATTGGGTTATTTGTTATATTGTGTTTGAAAGATCTTTATTTATTCTGGATACAAGTCCATTATCAGAAACATGATTTTCAAATATTTTTCTCCCAGTCTGTGACTTTCTTTTTAATAGTATCTTCAAAAAAAAAAAAGTTTTAAATTTTGATTAAATCTTATTTATTGGTTATTGTTTCTTTGATGGATCATATTCTTTGTGTTATATCTGAAAAATCTTTACCTAATTCCAAATCAAAAAACTTTTGTTTCCTTTTTTAGAAATTTTAGTTTTGATGTTTATAGTTAGATCTGTGATACATTTTTAGTTAATTTTTATACATGGTATGGGATATGAATCAACATTCATTTTATGGCATATAGAAAGCCAGTTATTCTAGCATTATTTGTTGAAAAGACTCTCCTTTCTCCATTGAATTACTCTTGCAACTATGTCAACAACTAGTGTGTATGTATGTGAATTTCTTTCTATTCTGTTCATTGGTTTACTTGTCTATCATTACACTGATATCACAGTCTTCATGACTAACTTTACAATGAAGTCTTGAAATCGGGTAGTGTTAGCCCTTCAACTTTGTTCCCCAACTGTGGTTATTTCTGTTGTTGACTTGAGCTTTTCTCTCAAAACACGATTGGCCTTAATGAGCTCTGGGAACTTTCTCACAATCCCCATAATCAATTTTACGGTAAAGGCTCTTAAAAAAATAAGGAACCACTAGCCCCAGCTTCTCCTTTGAGTTCCAGGCCTGTAGCTCCACCAAAATACAGACAACTCTACTTGGAAATGGTACTTCTTCAAGCTCCGAACTTTTCTTCTCCTCTGACACTCAATGCCAGCTGTCCCTGCAACTTCATGATGTCAGCCCCACCACCATTCTTCTCTCCGTTGCCCAGACTTGAAATTTCATCTTTGATTTAGATTTTTTTTCTTCTATTTCTGATAAAGTAAATCAACATATCCTGTCCATTTTCTTTTTTATTCAAAAAATCTTTCATGTATGTTTTCTCCATTTTCCCGTTCTCACTATTAAGTTCATATTATCATTTTCTCATGCTTGAATGGATGACTGAAAGTTCAATTGACCATCCCACTTCCAGACTCTCCCTGCCTCAAGCCATTTCCCAGATTTATCTTCCTAAAGCAAATTTATGCTCAAGTCAAACTCAAGCTGAAAGGTTTTCCTTTCTAGCTTTCTAGCATAAAATTATTTCTTTAAAAGCAAGTATTTATCTTTTTGCCCCCCCCATTGGTACCTGAGAAAATAACTTATACATGGTAAGCATATACTACATATTTACAAATTGAATTCAGTGACACTATTTCCCTAATATTGACAATATTGACACAGTTAGACAATTGGCTTCAAAGTGTCAATTAGATTCCTAATTTGAAGGAAGAAAATGAAAAATAAAAAGAAGCAATACAATTCCAGGATTAAGTCTTTTTTAAGTTAAGAAAATAAAATGAAAGGCCTGAATTGGAGCAGGGTACGTAGGAGATCATTTTCTAATGGGTAATACAGACTTAGTTTTAAATGCTAACAAATAAAAATTAAAAAAAAAAAATTATATTAGTAGGATGATTTTCTGCCAAGGAGCTCAAGTGTTTTTTTGAATAGACTCCCATATTTTCAAGGGCATGCAGGTTCAGGTACATGACTGTGTGTGGGGTAAAGGTGTCATAAACTAGAACATGGTGTTTACAACACCCGGGCCCTGTGCAATCTCACACAGTTCAACTTAATAGCTGTCTCAAAATATAGGAGAATTGAGTTTCCCAGGATTCTCATGAATAGAAGGAAACTAGCTTATTTTTCCATTTTCCCTCTTCAAGTATGAAGAGTGAGGGTCAAAGAAGGGTAACCTCACACAGCAAGCTAGTACTAACCTCGTAGTTACACTGCCTCACTGCTCAAGGTCTATATTGCATTAACTTTCACCTGCTCAGGAAAGAGAAGGAAAGTGCAATGCTTTGTTTGGATGAACACATAAGAATTCAGGTATCCAAACCAAACAGCTTAGATGAGAAAAATGATTCAGCTTATTAGGACCTGGGCAGACGAATGAGAAATAAAGGAGGGGGGGAAAAAAAAACCCTACAAAACCTATTTCTCAGAAAACTGAATTCCTTGCCTCCTCCACAAAAAAATCAACTTGAAAATTTTGATTTTTAAGAAAAGATATATGTGGTGGTGTAGAGTAGAAAGAGTAAAAGTTGGAAAAGAAAGATTTAGAAATATATCAAATTACATGTAATGCATGCAATGTGATTTCCGATAATTTTGGAAAGATATTTTGAACATGAAAAGATTTCAACCAACTTTAAAAGGAATGGAGAAGGACGTGAGAGAGTGAACTTGTCCACTTAAGCATGTTTTTCCCCCAGTCATCACTGCTCATCTGAAAACAAGAAGTAGAGCAGGTCAGGAAAGGGGTTATGGTTAACACTGCAAGATGAAAGATAAGCAACCAGGCAGTTAGAAGCCAAGGCATTTTATCTAGAAGAGCAGGTCTGGCCTTGTTTCCATCTTGATAAGAATTAGATTGGAGAGCTTGTTTGTCTGTAGACTGGGATGGGGTGGAGGGGAGGCAGGGGACAGGGAAGCCGGGGGCTGAGTTATGGAGTTGTGGCAAACCACTAATGTAGTGATGTTCTCTCTTTCGTGTTCTGTGTCTACCTGAACTTTGAAATTACTGGACTTGTCTTTTTAAATAACATGGCTGTGTTTCTTTCAAATGTGGAGACTTAAATATCTAGAAAGTTTAGGTGACCTGAATAGGTTTATTATCCCAGTTTAAAATTTTAAGACAATGCCTAACTGGTTGGGCCATTGACTTAGAACCTGAAGCAAATGACCTTTGAATTTAAGTGGTTCTTCAAATGGTGTGTGTATCTTTATTCTAAAGCATATATGCAATATACTGACTTACTCTTTGAAGTCACATTTTCAAGTTTTTTTTTTTTAACAGATTACAGTTATAAAAGCTCTTTCATACTGTTCTGATTTCATGATACAACTGGTTCAGAAGTGGTATTTTTATATAATTGTTAAAATTTGCAAAGTTCTAAGGTCACCAAGTTTTGTTCTGATTAGAGCCCTGACAGCAAAAACAGGTTTTCCTGGGAATTTACTTGCTATTACTTTCAGAATTTCAGCCCATAATAGAACCAAGAAATCAAAAATGCAAAATGAAATGGGGCATATACCCAGCAGTAGGATTGCTGAATCATATGGTATTTTTAGTTTTTTGAGGAACCTCCATACTGTTTTCCTATTTTTTTAATACAGCTTTAACATTATTTGTGGCTAATTAAAATGATTCTTAATTGCGGTAGGTTTATATTCATGCCATTAGTTATTCAAGTAGAGCTTATTGGATATGTAAGATGATTAGCACAGGAGGAAGCTTTATAGGATGGATGTTATCCATAAACCTTGTTGGGGTTTAAAATCTGTACTACATGAGAGATAAACCAGAACATTTTTAGCTCAAATTATTAGATACTAAAACAAGTTTGTACAAATGACAGGTAGGAAGAAAACATCTTAAAAGGACTTAGTCTTACTTATCTTGGCTACTTTACAGATTTTCTGGCACCTTGAATCTTATCTTCTCTGTGGTCCTGAGGCAGTCCCTTTAGATAATCATCTCTGGACACTGCCCTGACCACTAGGAGCAGTGTCTAGAATGCTCTACGAGGATAATTCTCTTTCTAGAATCCTCCTCATTTTTAACTTACCTTACCTTCTTGGCCATTCAGCAGAGTTGCGCTAATGCTGAAAGTCTATGAGGCCCAAAGAAATTTTAATGATATTAATAATAGCAGCCCTCATTTATTGGAAGCTTCCCAGGTAGCAGGACTCCATATTTTATATATGCTGCTTCTCCATTGGTTATGAATATGCTCTAGCTCCTAGGCCCTCATTTCACTTCCTTTCACAGATAAATTTTGCCAAAGAATAATCACCACTTGCTTTTCCATATCCTGACCTCCAGGATATTTAACTTTTTTTTCTTATATTAAAAGAATGTTTTCAATATATAATGTAAAAAGTAAAACAAAATCATAATCCAGACACCTAGACACAAGCATCTTAGCATCATTCTAAAAATTGTCCTGCATATCTAATACATACATATTGTTTATTCACATATGGAATCACTGTTCATATGACATAACTCTTTTCTAATTAATAATCCATTAATATCTTTCCATGTCATTCAATAGTTAACGACATAATTTTTCACAGTTTCATAGTATCACAGTGCATGAATCTATAAGTTCTTTTAATCAGTCTTACTATTGAGTGTTTTCATTATTTGTATCTGTATTAATTTAACAAACAATTCACTCTATGCACTCTAGGCACTATTATAAACCCTTTATAGTATTTACCCATTTAATTCTTGTAAAACCCAATTAGATCATATAAGTACCACATGTTTACTGATTGCACAACAGCAAATGCTGGGGAGGATGCAGAGAAAAGGGAACTCTTGTACACTGTTAGTGAGAATGTAAATTAGTACAGGCATTATGGAAAACAGTATGGAGGTTCCTCAAAAAACTAAAACTAAAAATACCATATGATTCAGCAATCCCACTGCTGGGTATGTACCCCATAAAAAGAAAATCAGTATGTTGAAGAGATACCTGCACCACCATATTTAAGTGTTTATCAATGGAAAAATGGGTGAAGAAAATGTGGTCTATATACACAATGAAATACTATTCAGCCATTAAAAAGAATGAAATCCTGTCATTTGCAGCAACATGGATGAGACTGGTGGAAATTATGTTAAATAAAATAAGCCAGGCACAGAAGAAAAATATTCACTCTTATGTGAAAGCTAAAAATGTTGATACCATGGAGCTGTACAGGTCAATTGGTGGTTACCAGAGACTGGGAAGAGACAGGGTAGAGGGAATGAAGAGAGGTTGATTAATGTGTACAAACATACAGTTAGAAGAAATAAGTTCTAGTGTTTGATAGCATAGTAGGATGGTTATAGTTATCAATAATTTACTGTATATTTCAAAATAGCTAAAAGAGACAATTTAGAATATTGCCAGCACCAAGGAATGATAAATACTTGAGGCGATGGACATTCCAGCTATCCTGACTTGATCATTACACATCGTATGCATGCATCAAAATATCACACATACCCACAAATATGTACAATTATTATGTATCAATAAAAGACCCAATTAGTCTGTAACAACCTTATTAATAATAGTAATCCTTTTACTGTCTCTATTTTACAGATAAAGAAACCGAGGCACAGAAAACATAAGTAACTTTCCCAAGGTAACAGTAAGAGGCTGAACTGAGATTCCAACTCAGGCTGGCTCTAGAGAGGGTGCTCTTAACTACTGTGATATGAGCACCATCAGAAACAATGCTGCAATGAATGTCCTCATTTCTTATTTTTCCCTAGAAAAATACCTAGGATGAAAATGCTGGCTCTTTGAGGACACTAGCAGTTACCCTCAAGAGGTTTATACTTTTCTTTCTGACAAATTGTATATTATCAGACCTTAGACAATACTGAGTGTTATAATTTAAAATTAAATCTCATACTGTTTTAATTTATATTTCTCATTCACAATCCTCTTAATCTACTGGACTTTTATCAGTCTTTGCCCTCCTTGACCGCTCCATTTGCATTTGATGATATTTGATCACTCCCTTGTCTTGCAACTCTCTCCTGCTTTGGTGGGATATCACCCTCTGCTACTGCCCTCTAACTTGTATTAACATTCCTCCCTGGCTCTCTCACTGATACTTCTCTCTGACCTCCTTTTTAATTTTGGTGTTTCTTAGCTCTTCACTTGATCCTCTTCTCATGTTGCAGACTCCCTGGGAAATCTCATACATTCCCATGACTTTAGCCACACTTTAAACGCTAATGCCTCATAAATCTTTACCTCCTCCTAGACATCTCCCCTAAATTCTAGACTTATATATGTAACTGTCTGTTAGACATCTTTTACCAGGGATATTCTCCAGGCTTTTAAAAACAGAATATATTTAAAATCGAACTCAGCATTTCTCTCTTAAACCTGATCTTTATTTTCTATTTACCATCTTAATTTGATCTTACCATGATACAACCAAACACCTAATGTGAGAGTCATTCTAAATTTGGGTAATGATGAATAGCAATGGTTTTGAATCTGGAAGCAAAGTTCTGAGTTTGACCTTCAGCTGTGATATTTAAAATCCGGATGACCTTGGGAAACTTGCTTAAACTCGGCAAACTTTAGTTTAATTATCTGTAAAATGGGAATGAAAATACCTTCTTTGCAAGGCTGTTGAGAAGATGAAACGGGATGATGTATGTTACATGGTATTCGTTCTTTTTGTAGTGCCTGACATACCAAAAGCATTCAGTAAAAGAGCACTGCTATTTTGGGAATGATGTCTCACCTCTGACATCTGATCGGTTTCTGAATCCTGTTGTTTCTAACTCTTTAACTTCACTCCAATAATCCTTTTTCTCTATACCATCCCTACCAATAACACCTAATTAGGATCTTGTTATCTCTGGTTCCATGGTTGCAATTTTCTTTAATGCAATGGTTATCAACCATTTTTTCCTGACATCAGCACACAGAATGGGTAAAATTCCCATGTGTGGCTAATTCCCTCAGGTATACTCCACGTTGAGTACAATTCTAGTTTAGGCAATAACTCCACCCCCTTCTTTCTTGTTCTACTGGAAAATATACTGGGGTAAAAGTAGGAGGAACAGCAGTAATATAAACTTGAACCTGCTTCAACTTTTTAAGTCTTGTGCAAATTTGGGTACTGTATTTTAGGAGCAAAGTGCTTTCAGCACACCTGTGTGACACTATACCAAGGTTGAGCAGCTCTGTGTTAACTAGCTTCCTCTACTAATTCTCTCACCCTACACTAATTCTATCCTACACACTACTGTTGAAGTGAGTTAGTTTCCATTATACAGACTTTACTATGTGCCCTGCATTTTCTATGGCAGCAGTCACCCAACCTTTTTGGCACCAGGGACGGTTTTCATGGAAGACAATTTTTCCATGGACCGGGGTGGGGGCAGGGATGGTATGGGGATGATTCAAATGCATTACATTTATTTTGTAGTCAAATCTCTCTGCTAATGATAATCTATATTTGCAGCCACTCCCCAGCACTAGCATCATCACCTCAACTCCACCTCAGATCATCAGGCATTAGATTCTCATAAGGAGGGTGCAACCTAGATCCCTCGCATGTGCAGTTAGTTCACAGTAGGGTTTGACTGTAAATACAGATACAGCTTCAGCTTGCTCACCCGGGGCTCATCTCCTGCTGTGCGGCCTGGTTCCTATCCTAACAGGCCACAGACAGGTACTGGCCCGCGGCTGGGGGTCAGGGACTGCAGTTCTATGGGATAAAATTCCACCCCTGTTAGCTTGGCATACAAGGCCTTCTAGACCTGCCCTTTTCAGCTTTTTCAGGCTATTCTCTTTCTATACTCCACCTTGCGTATGATCCTTGAAACAACAAAATAACAGCGTTTTCCATCTCCTCTTCCTCACCTCCCATTCACTACTTATCCTACCATAGTCTGGCTTAGGCTCCAGACACTCACCTGAATGTGCCCTCAATCCTGGGCACCCATGACCTAAACACTGCTAAACCCACTGGGCACTTTGCACTTAGCAGCAGCGAACACTTTGACTATTCCCCATTCCTCCTAATTCTTTGGCTGCTCCTTTATTAATCTCCTTTTGGCTATTTTTCTTATATCCATAGTTTGATATTCCACCCTGGGGACTCTTTCCTAAACAGTTTTCTTTTCTTCTCTTCTCTTCTCTTTATATTCTACTAACGCTCTTTGAGATCTGCTCTACTCTTTTTGGTTTCAATTACTTCGTGCAGATGCCAAACAATCCTCTATTTTGAAGCTTTACCTCTTTCCTGAACTCTAGATATACAATTCTCATAGGACTTTTCCACTTAATGGTCTTGGAAGTGACAGAACCACAGTGTTTTCAGAAGGGGATGCATCATCCCTTAACCCTCCCCAACCAACCTCTTTTTCATGAAAGTCGCACAAAGGGTACCGCCCACCCGATTTCTTAAGTCAGCATCTAGGAGATATATTTGACCTCTCCAACCATTTTTGACCCCTACATTTCAGCTAGTTACCATATCTTCTTGATTATGTCTCACAAGTATCTCTAAAATGCGTCACGTAGCTGTAATGATAATGCAGCCATCTTTCCCTGGGCTGCCATCATCTCTTACTTAGATTAATTTCCTGACTCCAATGTTTTTCCTCACCAACCCATCCTGCTCCACATTCAACTAGTCATTTTTCCTCAAATCTGACAGTATAAGCCCAAACTTAAAATTCTTCAATATAAAGTTCAAAAATGTATCATGATTTATAAGGCTTTCTAAGATCTGGGTGTGGCCCCCCACCAGCCAGCGCAGAAGGCTTATCATGTATACACTCACACTGTAAGGCCCAGTTACACTGAACTGTTTTCAGTTCCTCTTGTGTCTCTTTTGGTCTCTGTTTTGCCTGTACTGCATGCTCCCCTCTTTCTCTTCCTTTGCTTTGCCTGACTCACTCCCACTCCAGAGTTCCTATTCTCTAGAATTAATCATGTCTTCCTTGAATGATAAGTTGAAACTATAGGTTTCCGAGGTTCCAGTACTTTCCATATCATAAGATATATAACGTTTGTTTACTAAAAGCCCTCCTATCCCATATGATTGCTAATAAATAGATTCAAATCAAAGAACCATAAAATATCTATGTTTCTTAAACATTTATTTTAACCTAATACATTTAAATTTTGTGTAGGAATATGGCCTTTAATTTGGATAGTGTCCACTGACTGAAGATCCATGCAATCTCTCTTTACCACAGTGTACCATCCATAATTTCTAGTTTCACATTTTAAAAGTGGAGTGAAAACTTAAAAATATCTGCAAACTAATCTGAATATAGATTTTTCTGGATTATTAACACTATTTTTTTTCTGAGTCTTTTCTCATTGTATCTCCTTTGCCTAATTTGACAGAAAAGCAATTCTTCTTTATTGAGTCTGTCCAAAATATTAAAGTCAATTTTTAAAGAAGCAACCCTTTTATTTGACACTCTATTTCATTGAATTAAGTAAGCAATGTTTAATTTATTACATGATTACAATATTAAGTCAACTGGCATAAATAGTTTGGGAATAAACACAACTAATTCTTGGCAAGCATGCAACTGAAACAATGAGAAAAGTGTGTAGGTTTACTGGAGTGTCACCTACTGGCTGTGAGCTTTCAGTGAGCCCTGACTACTGATCAGTTTGCTTTGCAAAGGAAATTGATAATACTGGTTAATTTGTCAAGTGAGTTAAATGGAGGTCTGCTAAGAGCAATTCTGTTAATATAATTGTCTTTCACATAGGCCGTAGGCACTGTTAAAACCAGGAAACGTGTATGTCTTAGAAAGGAGCCATCTCTTTTATTTACCACTACATTCGCTATCATGTGCTGGAGACACAATAAACAGTTGCTGAAGGAATGAAGAAATTAGCAGATGAATATACTAAAAGATATCTAGAATACCTATTCCTCATACTCTGTTCTTCCTCCACTGCAGCAGAAGTGTCAACAGCTTATTATAGTCTGACTTTCCTGAATGATTTCTCCATACTCCAAAGTAAAATGTGTAATTCTTCCTTTTCTGCCTCTACTGTACTCTGCACTCACTTGGAACATACTACTTTATTTCTTACTAACATTTGATTTTGTTTCTATTTCCCTTTAATCTATCACATATCTCTTGAAGGCAAGAGTCTTTTACAATTTTTATATCTTTATATTTTAATACATGCTATTTATATATAAAATTACATATAATTACATATAATTTTATATATAAATTGATAAATGAATAAAATAGCTCTGCCACATAGATATTCTTGACGCCACTTTAGATAAGAAAACTGAGGCCAGAAAGATTAAATAGCTTACGTAATATTAACAAAGCAATAACTCTTGGGATCCTCTTGGTCTGTGTATGTCAAAGCTCATGCTCTCTTTCAACTCTTTTATGTCTCCTTCAATCAGCTGGTAAGTTAAAAACCTCTTCTAGGAATGAAAGTAAAGCACTTCCTGGCCCCAATCAATTCTTTTTACCTGCTACCTGCTTGTGAATATTAATATTGTCTTTGCTTGATTTTTTAAAATAGAATCATAGACGAACAGTAAATAAGAGGGGCAGGGGATAGAATGCTTAGGAGAAAGGACATAAACCTGAAGGGGAAGATTATGCGATCTGATGCAGAAGTATGTGGAAGCCGAGGTGGGAAAGAGATTATAAAGCACATCAGACCCAAGGATGTAGATTTACTCTATGGCATTATTTAACCCATGGAATGAGAACATTTGTGTAAATTATCCATGCCACTGTTCCGCTCTATAGAGGATATCCTATTTTCCCATACATGGTTTGGGAAGACTTCCTGGAGTAGATTGATTCCAAGTGTATCTTGAATGGTAGGGAAAATGTAGCTTAGTGTTTGGAAAAAGAGATCTAATGTGTAGGCTGAAAGGCCAGTGAGAGTGAAGGAACTGATACAAACAAAATATGCAAATCTCAAAGACAAATAGGAGGAAGAGCCATTGCCATGTTACAGTGAATAGTAGAGAAATTCCATAAAATCATGAAAAGAGGGACAGAACATGTTTTTATTAATCATTTTCCTGGACTTCCAAGTCCATATCATTGAACATTGCATTCATCTTCGATTTCATCCAAATCAGACTTGCCTAATATTCATCTGAGTTCTTCAGACACCATAACTTATACCCTTTTAACTCTCAAAGTAGTAACTCCATATTTTAGAAAATTCAGACCAAAATAAATTCTCCAATTTTCTAAATATTTCTGTTCCTGATGTTCTTTCCATATACTTAATAATCTATAGGTTCAACAACTTTTTGTGTTGCACCACAAATTCTCTTTCATATCATCTCATTAAAATGCATCC
>RJWJ010003602.1:13004-84477 GCA_004363605.1 Indri indri
TTTTTGTTTTATTTGACAAAGATATAAAGTCCTGCGAATTCTTCAATATCATTATCTCTGTAATATCATTTCACTCTCTCTTTTTTTTTTTTTTTTTTACTATTTATAAATTCTCTTATGTCACGAGCATGATGGGGCAGTGGTCTCTCACTTTTCCAAATATCAACTCACTTCAATCACCTTATCACAAACTTACTTTCCCCTAAAAGCAAACTGGCTATTTTTACTGAAAATTATAAATAATATAAAAACATAAAACAATCATTATTATAATATAAAATAATGACAGTATATAAATTATAATGCTTTATAATAATATAAATTATAATACTTTGTATATCTCATTTCAATATACTTGTATATTTTGTGTTTGAGTCCCTGGTCCATCATTTGTTAATTCTGTAGCTTTAGGAAAGCCACTAAATAATATTAAGTCTCTTGTTATTCTATCTAGAAAATGGGGCTAACAATGGCATCTATATCATAGGATTGCTTTGAAAGTGACATAACAAAAATATGGAAATCATCATAGTGAGTGCTACACAACAAGGACTCAATGAAAGATAGCTGTGGTCATTATTCTAACACAAGAGTATTAATGTAGTTGAGTTTAATGATTGAGACAGACCATAGATCTGCTGTTGAGCCCTTGAAAGGTAGGTAGTCCAAACTGAGATGTGCTATCAATGTAAAATACACACTGTATTTCAGAGACTTAATATGAAAAACAAAGAAGGTAAAGTATCTAATAAGTTTTTATATGCATACATGTTGAAATAATAGACATATTAGAGTAAATGAAATATACTAAAATTTTATTTGTTTTTAATATGGCTATTAGAAAAATTTTTAATTACATACGTAGATTGCATTGTGGTGCACATTGCATTTCTACTGCCTAGCATTGCTATAGATGATAATCACAAAATCATAAATCGGGTTAGTTTTGCTTAGCCTTTTCATAAACTTTCTCTCGTGTGAAACCTTGTGACCCACAATGAACTTGTATTAATTCTTATATAGACATTTAAATATTCGGAAGTCTTTAATTATATGATACATAGAAGATGCTCTCTTAGGATTATAAATTTTTAAGTGATCTATATATATTATAATTTGATATTAGAAGATTCTTTTCATATCATATTTGCAAGATGCCCTCTTTATGTAGCCTATAAAAATAATAAAGATGTACTTGGACATCATATATTTATGTACCCCGTTAATTTATATGTGTGTGGGTAAATGAAGACCTGTATGATAATTAATGGGAAAACTTAGTTAATTTTACTATAAAGCATGCAGGTTACCAGAAGATCAGTTATAGATTGTGGTTAAAAAGTGGTCCCAGAGAAGCCTACATAAGTAAAGCAGATTGTCTAAAAGCTATGTGTGGATATAGGGTTGTTCTATAACTGTACATCCTGTCTCTTACTGTGACCTTGAGCATCGTTTGACTATGATGAAACTTCAGCCTCCAGTCATGTGATTAACTAGTTGTAAAGAAAAAAGGCTTGTATAAATAAATTCACCAAAACACTCATGAGGGTCTCGGTTTCTATCTCTGTAAATTGAGATGATTGCCAATAACTTCCACCTCAAAAGAAGATAATGATGCATGACACATTCAAATAAGTAAGTGCAAATATAGACGTACTTTTTACATTTGCCAATATCACATGTGTAAAGAGAATGATTTTTAAATACTCATCTGCCCTATACATCACAAAGAAAAAGGAACTGCTCAACCATTCATGACAGAAGAGACACATATGCCTAGATTTCCCTGACCCCCACTGAGGTATAGAGGGACTCTCTGGATCAAGCTGTGCTCTGTATTTGTGGAGGTTTGGGCTCTCTGGCTCCGCTCTTTCTCTCTCTCAAACACATTCAGATTCACAGGAACTGAACATGGAGGTCTATTTCCCTTAAAATTTCTCTGTAACATGATTTCTAAAAGAAAAACATTTTAGTTCTTGAGATTTCCCAATAAAATTTCAGAGTGTCTATTAAATACCACCCTTTCCATGAGGCTATTCCTAGGCACCCAAAGCTTCTTCTACTATGAGTCCCCAGGTAATTTGTACCTCTGTTTGACCCTTCATGACAGCTCTTCTTTATAGTAATTTTTATACAGATCTTATTCCTTCTACTGCATTCCTTGATAGAACTCTTCTTATATTAAGACTTTATACTTTAACTCCATGAGTTTGACTTTAACCTTTTCTCTTTTACTGTACCCTCTCCTTAAATGATATCATCAAATCTCTGGCTTCAGTGACCACATATGTATCTATGTGTATAGTCGTGTACCACATAACAATGTTTCAGTCAACAATGGACCACATATAGGATGGTGGTCTCACAAGATTATAATAATGCTGAAAATTCCCATTGGTTAGTGATTTATGTTACAATTGCCTATAGTATTCAGTACAGTAACATGCTGTGCAAGTTTGTAGCTTAGGAGTAATAGGTGTGTAGTAGGCTATATCATATAGGTTTGATTAAGTACTGTATATATAGTTTTACGATGCGTTATGTATATACATGACTGTGTATGTGTGTGTATATATGTGTGTGTGTATATATAGGTATGTGTATAAATGTGATTTAAGCCCAGATGTCTCTCCTGGTATTAACTTGGTATCTCTAACTTCCTACTAGACATTTCCACTTGGATGTCACACTGATATATCACACTCAACATGTTCAACATGTTTGTCATCTTTCCATCTTTCAAGGGATAGAAAGTTTGTTTCTCCCCCTGTCTTTTTGATGTCAGTAAGCACTCTAATCCCTTAAATTTTAGATGATTTTTCTAGTGGATACTGTAACAGGAACCAATTATGCAGAAAGGAAGAGAAAGCATAGAAAGAAAAGGACAGAGCTTATGATTTCCCCAACTTTCAAAGTGGACTCAAATTTAATGTTGGAACTAAATCATCTACACATTTTATCTTCTTAAAGTCTCATCCTACAGGCTAATTCTGTAGACATTTGCTTAAATTTCCCCAAGGACACAAAGTGAATTTGCCAGAAATCCCAGAATAAATAATGCTCACTGGGCAAGAAACCCAGAATGAAAATGTGAATATGTTGCTCCCTACTCGATTTTTATTCCTCTAGTACTGTACCAAGTTAACTTTTCAGGGTTCTCAAAAGAAAAAAAGCAAAACACACCTTCAAAGGATAACATTTTACTCTCTTCACCTGAATTTAGGTTTAAATTTATTTAAAATTACGTTGAATTTAGGTTTAAAATGGATACATTCTTTCATAACTTCTAGAACCTCACTGTTTAATATTAATAAAATGGTAAGGATATTTTTCACTCTTACACGTGTTATAGGCTTACTTATAGTAAAATATCCAAAGGCCTTGCTGTGTCATGAAAGGTGTTTGCTACATATAAATCAGGTCTGCTTTGGTACATAGTGATAAATGAGGTGAGATAAGTCATTCACTCTTACTGCCATTCAGATGAATGTCAGCCAATGAGGTGGCTGCCCTTGCTTCTCCAAATTAGTTTTATTATGGAGTTCTGTACCAATAGTCTGGACAAATGGAATGAATTAGACCTCATAGACCAAAACAAATTTAGAAAAGTAAAACAGATCAATTATCCCAGACTATTGCATTTGTAATTTACACAGTCTTAAAATATTAAAAATAAGTCTTAAAAACAAAAAAAAAGTAGAGAAAGGGTTTGCTTCTGAGAAATACAAGGGTTATTTATAACCCAGCCTACAGAGAACTAAACAACAAACAGCAGATAAATAAAATCAGCAGATAAATAGAAATCAGAGCGTCTATGGATTTAAAATGTAACAAGTGAATAAATTATACTAGTTGTACCCTAACCCTGTGCTGGCATATTATTGCAGGTGATACTCACTGTCCAGTGGCAGGCTGACAGATTGTCATTACTGATACGTGCTGCTTGGACAGTCCAAGTTACCATGGGACACTAGTATTGCCCAAAGCTACTTATAAACATCTCTGTGATGACTAATAATTGTAATTGGGTTATACATACATTGGAAATGTGCTGGGAAGACCTACTGATGTTAATATGAGTCACATGATCCAGAAAGGAAAATGTATCTCTCTCATTATGTCAATTTCGGGGAGTTCTTTTTTTTTTTTTTCCAACTGATCATGTCATGTTTCTGTGTTCTATGGGTCAGATACAGGAGTATCGTATAACTAACGCAAGCATACAGAGTATCCTAACATACTTATGACAGATTGTTCATTTAAAAAAATGCATCATTAAGATAATCTATATCGATGGAATGTTAGTAGACTTTTATATAGCCCCAAAGTTATCAGACCATATCAAGCTCTTTAGAGTTAAGTTTTTAAGTTTTCTGTGGATCAGAAACTATGAACCAGGATAAATTAAGAATTCAAAATATGCTAGCACGAATAGGCATTTTATTAAAGCTGAGATATATTAAGTATAGTGGCTGATTCTTAATTCTTAAAAAGTCAAACATTTTTATAATTAAAGCAGAAAGCATATTCATCACCATGCTATAGTTGAAATTGCTGATATTGTGTGCACGTTCTAGAATTTCAACTGAAAACAAAGGAAAAAAGCATAAGGGATATTAATATAGAGCTCATCTTTATTTCAAACAGAATTAGAGATGACTCACTTTATATCTTAAAGATCCATGAAAGCTACTTGAATTCTTCAAGGCTAATTAAGAACAAATTCTTCTCTTTACTCTTGCCTGCAGCAGAGTTTTTCTCATGTTCATTATATGATCAAGTGATCCACTTTCTCAGCTGTAATCAGACTTATCAAAACATTAAAGAAGAAAGCAGAAGACTCTGGGCTTATACTTGTAGCTCAGAAAATGTACCAGTGTCATGGTATAGCAATACTACCATTAGTTAGGATGAATAAAAATCATTTGGCTAAGAGTTTGGAAAAACGTGAGTCATTTGCTGTCCCAATTTTTTTTTCCCCCTTGAGTGTTACCAAATGATAGTAACATACATGCACATTACAATCTGATGCAAATAAATAAACAGTGAAGGGACGGGGGGTGGGGCACAGAGACAAAGAGTAGACTGTTTGAAGGCCAAAAAATCAGGTTACTTACTTATGTTGTAGAAGTAAGACAAGGAGAACACGATGGTAGACGTAACTACAGCGCAACTGTCCCTTGAAGACTGGGGAAACTTGTCAGGTCAAAGCCAAGAAATTCCAAATGGTAGTACATGTCTCAGTCCTAAGGGTAAACAACATGAGGTAGAAATGTATGGTAAATGTGTCACTCACTTGAAAATGCATAGAGTTGGGATTGATGTTGCTTTATGCTATAGAATTAATAGCAAAGGGGTAAATAAGTAGATAGGTTTTAGCACCTAAGAAGAATAAGTACAATGTCCAGGTTGCTCAGTGAAATTGGAAGATGATATAAAATGACAACTGAAAACAGCAGGATATCATTGCCAGAACTTCCAGTACTGATAAATTCATATATTCATGATGAGTCAGCTCAAGGTTTTTAAATGGAGAGAAGTGAGAAAACAAAGTATAAATACAGGAAGTTACATTCGGCAATGACAGAAGTAAAGAAGATGAGTATGGATAGAGTGATTTAGAAAATGGCAAAGAATCCCATCAACTGTGAAGTAAATTTAGTAAGCAAGCAAAAACCCACGCTTATTTATTCAGTATAAAAGAGGTCTTTAGAAGAGCAAGTTAAAATAATTTGTCCATTTAAAAAATTTCTGCAACAAAATTTTAATTTCAGGTTATTTTTGCCCTGCTACTTAAAACTGTATTTCTCAGCCCTCCTGGCTGTGCCAATGAGTTCATTTGGGACAATTCTGTTCAAAAATTAGAATAAGCAAAACATCAAAGTATGCCTGCTGATTCTCTTCCCCTGTATTAATGGGGTTTATCAATCAAATGCTGAATAAACAGGTTTAGAAATAAAACACTGAGCTAAGTATATCTGGAATTAGAGGCTAGTTTTAGCTTTTTCACTGATTTGGGGTGTTTACAGACAAAATCACAATCATTCTCAACCTGCTTCCTTGCTCATAAAGTATCAGATACCCTACACTTTCGTGAACAATTTGAAAGTGAATTAGATAGAGCCAAGAATAACTGTGCTCATTTGCAAAGTACTTGTAAAAAAGGGCATGGTTAAAACTCATAGATATTCTGGTTCTGTTAAATTGTTCATAGTGAAAGAGATTGTACATTTTAGAGTAGTTAATCAGAATTGTGACAGGGACAAGGGTAACAGAATATGATAAAACAGATTATGTAGAGAAGGGAGGGGAAAATGGTTAATGTGGAGAAACAAAGGTGAGAAGGGAAGAGAAAGAGCTGGAAAGAAATGTAGATAAATTACACGATATAATGAAAAAAACCAAGGGAAGAAGGAAAAAAACAGAAAAGGAAAAAAAAAAAATACAGAAAAGATGGCCACTCACACTCTGGACTGGGATATTCCTCTTCCGAGGTACAATGTCTACTTTTATTACTCTAATAGCCAAATGCCCTGGGTCACCTCAACTGTACTTTTGATTAGGGAATATTAGAGTTGGAGACGCTATCATTTATGAAAGTCTTTTAAGCTTTTATGTCCACCAAACCAGAACCAGTACTTGGGTCCTGTTTGGGCTCTGGGCACTGATACGATATGGACACTGTTGCTATTCCTCTTAGTTCAATTCTCCTACTTTCCGAACGAGGGATTTCACTTAGCACTCCCGGTGAAGACAGTCGAGTCTGATCCCAATCCATCTGCTGAGATGAAACGTCAGCAGAGCGACACCTCCTCCTCTAGTCACAGGCTAAGGCCCACTGAGCCCGACACGTACACCCTTACCTTACTTCCTTTTTACCTTTTATTCTTTTTGGAGCACTTAAAAATCTTGCTTCTTCACAGATGTTCCAGTTGGTTTGATGATCAGGTTCATGCAGCTCTTCTAGGGGTTTCTAGAATAAACAACTCAACACCAATATGGGCAGTATCTGTTTTTTACTGTTTTGATGGAATTTGTCCTTTGCCTGACAAATTTCAAGTTAGAAGCAGTCAGTCTGATCCCAGACATAGTTTAGGATTATAAAGCAGCACTAAGGACAAGACAAAAAGCTAACACTTTTATTTATCTCAGACTAAGCATATCTTCATTTTCCAGGATCATCACCAACTTTTGCCCATTTTTATATGGGATTATGGACGTCCAAATAACTATCTTCTTTGTCAATTTCTCTCATTTGCTTGTTAAGCTATTTTATAGAAACACCTCTCTGGAGTATTGTGCCAAACAAGAGAAATCCACCAAAATTCATATTGACCAGTTATTATGCTTGTTGGAACAACTAGTGAGAAGTCAAAAAAAAAAAAAAATCACTGGAAACTTGTAGGGATATTAAGAAAAAATGGGGTTTTGTTGGAAGTTTAACGAGTCCATCTTAGAACCCTCTCATAGCAGGAGGTAGAGTTTCTAAAATGCTAAATGAAATACTTTCACCATGTGGCTGATACCCCAAGAACAGTACTTTGGCTTGAGCATGTTGATAAAATGTCTTAGAAGCATATCGATATTTCAATTATTTATCATTTCTCTTACTGTATTGCAGTGGAAAAGTCAAGAGCATATGGCATGTTTTTCAAAAAATCTTTTTCATTTGGCTCTTGATACCATAAACAAAAAAAGATACCATAAAAAAGGAGAATTTGATATTCCTTGCTGATCTTGAAGGGGTCCTTCATAAACTTAATACTTGAGGGGAATTCGGTAAATTCATCCTTTTCGCTTTGCTATTTCCATCCTTTGCATTGTCCCCTACTCCAAACTGGGTTAGTATCTGGAGTATGATACCACTGAGGAAGGAAAATTTCATTTGAATTTGTAGTAGTTTTCATTCTGTAGGATATATGGAACTGAAATTATTGGGGAATGTGATAAATATCCATGAAATTCTGTAAATACATACTAGTGAAGAAAAACTAATAGCTATCTCAAACATTAATATGATGATGGAGTTTAAACTGGCATGAGGGATAAATGGATAGCTAGAGTTAAATAAAACGAGTTTGCAATTACATGTGCTCTTTCATATCTCTGGTTATGAAGATGTTTATAACAAAACAAACTTCTTATCCACTTTTATCACTCTAATAGCCAAATGCCCTGGATCACCTCAACTCTACTTTTGAATAGGAAATATTAGAGTTGGAGACTCATCATTTACAGAAGTGGTGTTGGCCAAGTCTTTTAAGCTTTTATGTCCACCAAACCAAAATCAATACTTGGGTTCTGTTTGGGCCCAGGGCATTGATATAATCTGGAGTTTGTTGCAAAAGATAAACATTCATAAAATCTGAGAAATGAGAAGTTTGTGGCCCACATAGTAGTACTACAACACGAAGCAGAACCAGCAACAACTTTTTGCCAATGTGATTGAACAATCTCTATGACTTAATCCTTAATTTTATGTTGGTCTGACTTCTAAGAAATGCTGGTTTCTTATATAGTTATTGACCATATTAGATCAAGTGTGTGTAATTCACTGTGCATTTTGGCAAGTCACAATTTTCTTTCCTGAAGGTCCTACTTTTTTCTTCTACAAAAGGGTATAGACTCTGACATAGATATGGACTTTTTTTCAAAGGTAAAAAAAGATATAAAAACTGTCTAAAGGGCAGAGATGTCATCCTTAACAAATCACAGAATACTTTGTTCTCTGCTCTGGTGGAATACACAGTAATGATGGAGATGGATTACTGATTGAGATGGAGATTGCTGAAATCACCTGTATCCAAATCTCTGGGACAGGGATTGTGACACATACAGAATGGCAATGATAACTTAAATGAGCCTGGTACTATTCAACAATTTAGTTTTCTGTATTTGGAAGATGTGTTTGCATACAGAATTTTCGCCAAAAAGTTTTTATAGCAAACTTTTTATGTCAGAAGTTTATTTTATTGGTAAAATATTAAATAATATACAGAATTAAAAACTGCACTTACACTTCTGAGAAGAAATAAATCTTGGACAAATTATATGCTTGTTCCTGAGATTCCCTAAATTTATTCCAGTAGCTGTGCACTCAGACAGTACAAACCTTTATAATATAATCCTTTTCACAAAGTATTACAAAGTTTCTGCAGCTTCTTTAGTTGTACACACATACAGACACACGCTCACACATGCATATACAACACTCATACACATATACACAGTACCCACATACATGCACAGAAACATGTATGTGTGTGCATTAAAAACAAAGAAAATACAAGTCCCACATTTTAGTCTGCAGTGATAAAACTGTTTAGCGGAGGTCTCCAAATCAGTATGTAGTAGAGTGACTTGTCACACAGCTGCAAAGACCGTTTCAGTATTTCCATAGTAAACCTCATTTTCTGAGGTATGGTATTTGAGCCTTAAAAAAACTACATTACACTGAGCAAACCTGACATACAAGGTCTGGAATTTTAGCTTTACATATATATATTCTTATATATATTTCTTTTTAAACAATAGTTTTTATTTCCCCAAATTAGTTTGAAAAAAAATGAGGTTTACTGGTTTGACCTATATATATATATATATTTTTTTTTTTTTTTTGCTTCTAAAACTCAAAATATCCTAGAAACTGTCAAGCAATTAGTCTTTAAAATAGTCTAATTACCTTTGGTATTGTTAAAGAAAAAATATCTAAAATGGCCAAGACACATACTGTACAAATGCAGTAACTGCCTTTAAAAGAAATGCCAAAGAAATGTTATCTTTTAACAAAACATGTATTTACATTACAGCAGTTTTACTACAGGGGCACAGGTATAAAAAAAGAAAATCAGCACACTACATATAAATATGTATGACACGAAAAATATTTCTTACTTAAATTTGTATGAAAACAGGACTCCAAATATTTTTAAAAAATTTTCTCCAATAGGTGATATGTAAGTGTTTAAAATTGAGCTAAGTGCTTTGCTTTTATTTTAAAGTTCACTTCTAAAAGGAGAGAAATGAAATAAAAAATACTAGATTCTTAATTTAGAGCGTTGGGCAATGATCTAAGAAAATTCAGTCTGTAAAAATTTCAACTTTAGGACACATTTCCCAGGCAAAAGAATCCTAAATTCAATGGAAATTTAGCCTCAATAAAGATACCATGAGATTAGACTAGTGTTTTCCACATTCTCTAATCTTTTGATTGTGAAGTGTTTGCTTCCTCACTTGTTGTGTCCTTTAACATACTATGATTTTCAAGCGTTTCTTTTTGTCATTAGCTAAAGAAAGAATAGGTCAGAAAAGACAAAAAAAAAAAAATCACCATAGTTTTTAAGACTTCAAGGGGATTATTGCACTTGTACAGAAAGAAAAGAATAGTATGTTTTTAACTAATAGCAGAAGCAATCATTCCGGGATTGCAAATAACACATGGTCTAAAAGGTCCAACTATTAAGAGCAAATATGGAGCCTGAAGACCCCCTCCAAACCTGGAATATTATTATAGTAATGTTAAAGCATTTTTCTCCCAATTGGGAGAAAGTTAAGACTCTTTGCTCTACATTTATAAAATCTTTCTAAATATTTGCAAAAAATGGTCTAGTCTTTCATGATACACATTTTCAGAGGAAAGCCAAATCTGAATGTAAAATCCAACAAAAAAGGAAGGCAAACATGCTATAATACAATTACATAATTTCTGAAGTGATGTTTTAGGTACCCAATATTTGAAAGTGAAAGTAACACAAAAGTTATATAGCTTACTATTTTTAATCCAACCACTTTTCTTTTTAATATAAAACTATACTTGAGTTATAAAAATATGTCAGCAGATTATACAGCCAACAAAAATCACAAACAAAAAAATTAAGGACCAATAAATTGGAAGTAAGAATTGACCTATCTTCAAACTAGTGGGAGGAAAGAGGCAAAGACATTCAGAGACAGTGATGGAAGGGAGATGAGCAGATGAGAGAAAGGTTGGGGGAGATAGTACAAAATTTAGGAAGAAATAACAGAACTTTGTTACACAGAAGGGCAAGTGATTTATGTTGAAAATCTGAGAGTGCTTGACTGTCAAATTTTATCACAGTTTCAGAATTTGAACTACTTAAAACAAAAAAAAAAATCCAAAAAACCAAAACCCAGATTCCTTCCCTTGTTACAGTGTATTCACTTTAAAAAAAAAATCCATTTCCAGTAAATTAAATAAAATCCTGATAAGTGTATAGTAGGGAATTCAGTGACCTCCACTCATTCAAGAGGCTTTCCTTACTGTGTGTCACTTGAGGTAATTTGAAAGGCCCGATTCACTGCAAACTGGCTTATTTGTACCTATGTGAAGTTCTATGCTGTATTTTATGTGGCTTAACAGAGGGTCTCTAAATTTTATATTTTATTCACAATAAAAAGGACATCTTAGAAAACTAGTCATTCATGTACCACTCTCTGTATGGGATAAAGGTTAATTCACAACAAATTTATACAGAAAATATACAAATGTAATGTTATGGGAGAAAAAGCCCATAAACAGAATTATGAACTTATTCCTAAGAGTGCATGTGAAAAAATATCCACAAACTTACAGTACAGCAAGATAAAACTAAAAAGCTAGAAATAGAATATTACATAAAAACCTTATGGAAATTCCAAAGTTTTAGGTTTTTGCAATAAATGTAAAAATATTCAAGGTGTCATTATTTGGCCTAGCAATACACTATGATAAAAAGAACACTAGCATATCACAGCTTCTTGGTCATATGACATTTGCTTTGTATAACCAGCAGCTCTTTTTTTAAAAAAAACTGTCACATCCTAACACATCCACTGCAAGTAATATACAACCATGGTATGTAACGATTTGAGATTATGCTTTGGAGAATAGCAATGCGATATGACTGTTCAGTTTTGTTTTGTTCAAGGAGAATTGATTACCTGCTTTTTTACATTATTCCATCAAATATTCACAGATTAGAAAATAGAGGTTCCAAGAGATGAAAATCCAAAACAATACTGTTATTTTATTGACTAAAAATTCCACTTATGTGATACAGAATTTATTCTTCCTTAAAAACAAAACAAAAACATAATTCACAGGTAAAATTTCACTGTACCTTACATTTTACCTGCATAATCTTATAATGATATTCATAAATACTATGAAACTAAGAAGATATTAAAATCCGGTTCCAAAGTTTCCTTTTAACAGCTGAGCTGAAAGTTTCTGAATTGGAAATTGCTCTAAAGTTTTACCCTAAGAACACAAATATGGATATATAGTACTTAATTTTAAGTGATTTTTAAAAATGCATATTACAAGTGTTGTAGAGCTACGACAGCTAACCAATACTCTCAATGCATTTTAAAAAGGCACCAATATAAAAATTTGAATAAGTATTTAATACATTAAATTCAGGATTTTAAGAAACCAGTTACTGTATATTTTAATTATTTTGCAGAAACTGGAGGATTAAAAATATTTCTAAGATAACTTTTGTATATGCAAACTTCAATTTCACCTCCCTCCCACACTTTCTTTTTGGATTTGGGGAATTTCCTGGTTTAGAATAATTTTCACACAGATAGTACTTATTAAAATAATATATAAATATAACTGAAGACAACCACAAATGTAACATCCCTTTTTTATAAAATGAATAATCCAAAGTTAAAAAAAAATGTAGCTAGTACCCCTTACATTATTAGTTCTGTCTTGAAACTAGAGGCATACAGTTTTTTTGTTTATATTTTAGCAGTCTCATCTGCTACCCTAAGAAGTAATTTTGGAGATAAGATGGAATAAGATTTGGAAAGTAATGACAATATAATTTTCATCTAAATGCCCTAATCTGATGTAAATTTTGTTAAACATTGATAAAATATCAAAAAGACTTCAGGGTTTTGTGAGGTGTATAACTGAGAAAACTATAAAAAAAAATCTACAAAGCTCACTAAAATAGTCTTCCTTTATTTGCCAGTAAGTAAAAGTTGATAATATTTATTTTCTGTATTTTCTTCCTATTCAAAAAGGAATTTATATTTTTGTAAACTTATATCGTCAGCTTAAAATAACTTTTTTCATTGTTTCACTTTGTTCTGGAAGTAGATAACAAAGGTCTAAGGTTTAATAGTTGCCACTAGTCCTAAAGACACATGGGTAACTTCTTTAGTATTTCTTAATACAATCTGGTAAAGTAAACCCACCTAACTGCTCAGGTATTAATTATAATTTTAACTCTCTCTGTTTTTACAATACATCTGATCACTCTAATTGCTCTTTTGCATGAATTTTCTTTAAAAGAATGTGTGTGATACACACACACATATGCACTATGATTTATACATACAATTGCCTGTATGTAGGTAGGAGAGACACTTCCTATTTTGTAGCCAAATCTAAATTCTAATTTCTCATTCTCCCATTTTGTCCCTTTAGAAAATTCTCAACAGAATGTTTCAACAACTTGAAATCTCTTCCAGTCTGCCTACTGGTCACTTTCACTGTTTTAAAAAGCCCAGTTAGAATGGCTCTTAAAATGTGATTCATCACTTTTAGAGAGAGGCTGGAGATAAAATTCTGGGCAAAATTAGGGCAAAGCAATGTGATGAATCTCTGAATTTTTGCCAAACTGGAAAATATAGAGGATAACCCATTTTCATGCCCCTCAAATACTTTCTGTAATGTGATATCTCACCTAAATAAACTGGGCATACAACTGTTACGTAAAACATGATTTATTTGATTTCTGACCCTCATTATTTATTTTTAGGTGCTACCACCTTGCATATTTCCTTTTGTGAAGAAGAGGCATGCAAATATAGCCATCTACAATTTCTCAGAAAGTACTATGTCCACAAAAATTCTTTTTAACCTACGAATTTGAATTGACCTTGTCCTTATTTGTCTATGCCACTCCCTGAGCCATCTCTACCTCTTTCTGTTCCTTATATGAAGCTAAGAAAATGCAAATATACACTTGTAGCAAATGCACTCTCCCAACTATTAACTAACTTCAATAAAATAAATTCCCAAAAAGATGAAATCAGAAAAGCAAAGTGCATTATTAGTACTGTCTTCATGAGGGAACTACCCAAACTCCTTAGGTCCACCTAAATTTAGTTTCATCCCAGGGTGTAGGTACATGAGTGTTCATGTACTGGGGGGAAAATAAGTAAGCAGGAAGAAATTTCATAGATAATGCCAGCAGAAATTCACACACAGCCAAAACAGCCAAAATTACGAATGTATTGACTGGCATCCAAATGTTTCCTTAAATTGCAGTGAAACACAAAAATCATGAACCTTAAAATTATTTACCTCATCCAAAAGGAAAAAAAATAGCATTCCAATTATTATCTGGGAGTGGTTAGGGTAGGTGGGGAGTAATGGAGTCTCAAAGACATGTTTTACCTTTGAATAAATTGTATGTTCACAAGGTAGGAGGGCATGCAGAAAAAAAATGTAACAGTTGACATTCTATACATGTCTGTTTTGATATATTCTCTTAGATTTAAAGGAACAATTTGGAAATTTTTCCAAAAATAATTATGACAGGGACCAGTAAAAGAGAGCTGAGTTGTAACCATATTTGTCTAATTCTACCTGCGTTAGTGCTTAGAAGTTGCTTTAAATGAGGAAATGGTAAAGTAGAAAATGAGTTTAGAGCACTATCAAGCCAGACTTGCTTATCTGTCCACAGTTCTCTAGTCTTGGTAATTCTCATATCACACTGTATTAAGAAACATAGTTTCAGCATCCTATATAATGACCTTTTGGGGCAGTTATCAGTTAGTGCTTAACAGAATTTCAGTATTCACAAATGGTTATCAGATAATCCAGTCACAGGCCTGTCCTCCCCAAACAGGAGCAGCAAGTTCTGCCTTCCAAGTGTGTCCCTCAATGATTTGAATCAGTCTCACTCAGTTCCCCCCTCTAGTTCTGTTGGACTGCAAAGAAGTAACAGAGCACCCACATAAATGAAATTAAAAGCTGCACATGAAATATGCATGAACTATGGTAATGGCAACCTACATCATATATGGATTAAAGAAGGGAGATTCTGTACTAAGGAACTGATTAATTTTTGATAAGCATTCGTAGACATGAATATTTTTGAAACAGAAAAATGTGCAGGACCTTTGTTTAGAGGTTCTGTCACATTCTAAACTCCAAGAAGGATAAAAGTAAACTTGGTTGTTTTATGTGTAGTCCAACGAACAGGTTACAAAGAAGTTCCCTTTTCTTTTCAGCAAAAGTAGTAAATATTATTACTGAAGAAATACTAGAATAAATAGCCCGAGTTCAATAACCTTACAGGGTTCAAGTTACCACATTCAGGTCAAATTAGCAATTGCCTCAAGGAGATTTTTGAAAGAAATAGCCTACAGCAAGACTTTTAAAGACCTTCTACTGGAAGAGTAAAAGATGAATGAACTGTGGAGAGAACACTGGGTGGTCACAGCTTGAAAAAAAAAAAACAGTGAAAAGAGAATACCAGGAAAAGGATTTTATAAGTAGGTTTTCTCCCTACTGTTAGCCTAATTATATTTTTCTGCTGACTGGTTAACACTGATTAAATGCTGATTAAAGTGACAATTGTAAGCATACTTTTAGAAACAAATAAGTATACCATGCTGCCATCACATTTAAAACTTTAAAAGAAAAACCTCTCAAATTTATGAAAAGTAGAAGTCCCTCCCAGAAATTGACTGCCTCTTATCCACTCTTAGACCATATGTTATTCTGAAAACTACATAAAAATACTATTTGTTAAAGGTGTTAGAAGTAAGGCTGCCAGGGTGTCTATAAAATGCCAGTCATCAAAACTATGGAAAAACAGTGCTTAAGTTTAGAAAAATAACATCACAGGACCTCAGATGTATTGTAGGTGGTCCTTAACTACCTGCAGTTTAAAAGTTTTGATATACGGTACAGTGTAAAACATACTGAATTATAAATTCCATAGGGGAAGTAAACATAGAACCCACAACAACAACTCAACTCATCCTAGGAGTTATCACCAAAAATAACAATGTGTTTGTGTTCCATGATCTCCAACGAGCAAAAAAAATCAGTTCACATTTTGTAACAAATTCTTTTTTCAAGAGTAAAATTACTTATACCATTTTAAACTGCTGAAGTCCTACCCGGAAAACTCTAAACTTTCCTGCCTTCAATCATAATCCTGAATATCAGTGACAAATTAGAATCTCTTAGGTGAATCTATACGAATCAGGTGATTTTTTTCAAAGCATGATATGCCTTATATCTACGTGTGGCAGAAATGAACTGCTCTTAAATTCCCACAAAATAAACAAGCCAAGTGATCAAGAAACAATATCCCCATCCCTTCTCTCTTCTATTTCTTCCCTATTAGGCAGAGCAAATGACACTGCGTCCACAAAATAAGAATTATCGACAGTAATATTTAAAAAAAATAAAAGGTATGTCAACATCTGAAGGAAGGTGGGATTGTAAGTGCAGTATTTCTTCATGTGCAGTTCTTTACTTCACAGGGGTCCCCTTTGGAATGAAAAGGCCTAGTGGAATGTGTGCTCCCCTCGGACAATGTGTGATGAAAACTCGTAACGGTCTTGGCTTCTATAGCCACAGATGTTGCATTCCAGTGGGTCCCGGTAGCCATGGCAACCCATGTGAATGGTGTACATGACATGGTCTAGGAAAAGGACTCGGCAGTGCTCACACTTGAAGGCCCGAATCTGTTCTCCTTCTCCATTGAAGACCTTGTAGATGTCCTTCAGAGAGCCCTTAGAAGCCTTGGTAGTATCCAAAGCCTTGACATCCTCCTTCATGTAAGCTGGGCTTTGTTTCCTCTTGGGATTTAAGGCAGGGTTTCCTTGGTAGGACTGGTGGTCATCATGGCTGCTTTCTGAGTCAGTAGAATCCAGGCAGCTGTTGCTGGGAGAGGCCTCTCTTTCCTGGGGTCGACTCTTTGGTCTGATAAGAGAGATAGGGCCATCCATGTTGTTATCATGACTATCAGAGGTTTCCCTGCTAATGGGTCTTTCTATCCTATTTGGATGATAGACCTGAGAATAAGCTGAGCTTATAACTGGGGCCACCTCAGCGATTGTGCTTGGCGGGTGCTGCATCAGAGGGTGAAGGGCCTCAGCTCCAAGGTAGGTGATTGCATTGTTGATGGCTTGGTCCATCATATGAGACTGCATCAGCTCAGCCTCCTTCTCATATGTTAAGTTCATATCAAAGTGAATATCTGGGTAGCTGAATCGCATGAGCTTTTCTCCTGAAAGAGAGAGCAAGAAGAAAGAAAAAAGAATACAACAAAATTAGTGATTGGGATAACAAATATAAAAGGGTATAGAGTTAATCACCTCCATTTTTCACAATCAGGTATATCTTATCCTTTAGAATCAAGTATTTGGGCTCTTTAATCCTGCTGAGACTCACTGATACTTTTAACATGAAAAGAGCACAACCAATAAAAATTTCATAAGCCATATGTATTTGTTCTTTTGTCCTCATGAGAATGTACCTAGCCTGAAAGGTATGAGTAAATTTATCTTATTTTCATTTTCTATTAAAATTCTCACTTGAATAGGACTCAGGAACTATAGGAGAAAGAATACCAAGTGAAAATAAGTCAGAGTCTATGCTTGTTTTTTGCATATTTCAAACATCAGTGACAAAGCTACAAGGATCATAAAAGTGAGGGTGATCTGGTTATAACATGTCACCTCACTGTTTCTGTGTAGGGTTAATTTGGTAGATTTAGTTGCTGTTTTAGAAAAAAGTCATAGAGCCCAGTATATGTCATTTTGGAAAATTCAAAAGTCATTGTTAAGACACTTTTAAAAGCTCTATCTCTTCATAAAATTAATGACATTAAAAATAGGAGTTACTTCAAAATGTACTTGTTCATAAACTTGGTAAATATTATGGATGTTTCATTGTTTTACTTCTTGAAATTGATGATTATTCACTTTTACATCATCCCTTTCTTATTTAGACATATGTGTGATGGTGCTGGTATATACCCATTGTTAGTTTCTCATACTTTTTCTTGATTAAAGTTATCTGTAGTTTTTCCCATAATATTTATGTCAACAAATGTAATTTTACTTCAATATTTTATTTCAACATGATGTCTGAACATTAACTATAAGAGTTTTGGTGCTTAAAACACAAAAGCAAATTTTAATTTTTCTTCAAATATTACCAGTTTTGGACAGAATATTTCATCTTCTAAAAATTATGTCTCTAATACAATGTGGTGTCCAATTATTTGCTTAGTTACTTAGATAAGTAAAACTTACAGATAAATGCTTCTTAAAAATATATGTGGACTTATTATAAAAGTTTAATATATGGATGGATGCCTAACTTTTAATGTTGATAGGAAATGTTGATCCACAGAATTGTATTCTGGAAAAGCATATTAAGGTACTTAGTATTATTTCAGATTTGAACAAATGTCCCCAAAGTGAGATTAATGTAATGGATGTATTATAGTAATGAAAATAGAAGAAAAAAATGATGAGAAATTTTCTCACAGCATCCAATTTGAAATACTGCAATGTTAAAAGTTTCAAAGTTAAGCTAGACAAACTTGATCTTTATTCTTAAAGAGCTTATAGTTTAGAGGGAATGACAGCAGTTTAAGGATCACTTGTAATACAGTGTGATGTGTGTTATGAGGTTAAATAACAGGAATACGTAACTCATACTAGGGGAGTAAAGGAAGACTTCTTGAAGGAAGTGGCATCAGGGGTAAGAATGTGATGGTAAACATTAGCTAAGTAAAGAAACGTGGGGGTGGAGCAGCTGGTAGGAAAGATCAGAGGCAAGAGGGCATGACTTATAAATAAGGAATTACGTATACTTCAATACAGCTGAGAGTAGAAACAGATGAGAAAGACAAGTCATAAACATAGGGCTCATTCAATTTCTAAGGAATTTGAATTTTATCCTAAAGAAATAAGTATTGAAGGAGTTAAACAGAAAAGTGGCCTTAAGATATTCATTTAGCAAGAGGGATTAGGAGGTTGTTGTGGTGGAGATCATGGTGGTCTGAACTAGTGGAGCGGCAGTGAAAAAGGAGTCGATGGAATGGAGAGAAATTTAGAAAATACACAGTTACTAGGGCTTGGTGATTATCTAGACATAAGAGAATGATAAGGAGAAAGAAGCATGAAGCCCAGGTTTCTCGCCTGGGAAACTCAGATGGAAAAGATGATGAATTCAGTTTGGGCAGGACTATGAGTAATACTCATGTGCAGTATACTTAGATATAGTATCAAACTCAGGAGAGAGATCTGGGTTTTAGATGGAGATATGAAAGTCATCAGTTGACAGAAAGCAACTTCTAAACCCATGGGAATAGATACTACCACCCAGGCGCAGGTAGAATGTGAAGAGTGAGGGTCAAAAGTAGAACACCAGGATTTTTATGCCTACCTGCACACCAAGGCAAGTGGGATTCTTGCACTGGGCCTCATGCTTACAGCACCCTGGACCTTGCTCCTCATGTAATGAGGAGTCTGCAGGGCCAAGGCAATGTGCTGATCTGGAGCTCCCCAGACCATTCTCTGGATACTCTGGATCCCAGAATTCCTTGCCCAGATGGCAAGGAGCCTGCTTCCAGGGTCTATGCAGTCCTCTTTATAGTCTCTATCCTCCTTAGTACCAACTGTATAGCTGGTAAGCACACACCTAGGCCGAAGCATGGCCAAGGCACTACTCTTTAGGTGCTATGTATGGGAACCAATGCAAAAAGAACTTGGATATACAGGCTGGATGGCTACACATGTGTATGAGGCCCCACTGGGTAATGGACAGAACCAGGAGTGGGTCTAAGAGCGGAGCCTGGCTATAAGCCAGGGGGAGGTTCTACTCATGCTGCCAAGGTCTGGTGTTGAGCTACAAGGAATCTGAAAATTCCATATTTATTTGGACTTAATCTTCCAAGCTAGGAGGCTAAATATAAGTTTTTCAGATAGATTTAGAATATGAAAATGTTTAGGCATATGAATGGGGGCTTCCATTTATACTTTGCCCCATTTGCATAGCTGTTAGGGTTAAGTCCATAAAGTAGACTGAGAAGGAACAGTCAGAGAAGCTGGAGGAAATACAAGAAACATCAATGTCACAGAAACCAAGGAAAAACTGTGTTTCCAAATGAACTATTCAGTAGTGGCAAATGCTCTCCAGGAGTTGTGTAAGATACTGTATAAAAAGGGTCAACTGAATTTGGCACTATAGAAGCTAGTAGTGATCTCAATGAGAATGATTTCAATGGAGTGTGGGGAAGAAAGCCAGGTTACGTGGACTGGGAAATGAGCAGAAAGAAAGAAATCATAGAAAGCAAGCACAGAGAATTCTTTCAACAATTCCATGGTTGAAGAGAAGGAGAATACAGGTGATAGCTGAAAGGAGACTTGGGTTTAAGGGAAGATTTTTTTTTTTTTAATTATGAGAGTTTATCCCAGTAAATGCTGATAGAAAAATGCCAATGGAGGGGGGAAATTGAAAATATAAGTGAGAAGGAGCAAAAATAATAATGTCAGGTACTTCTGGGGAGCAGGATAGACTTCCAGGGCACAAGAGGAAGAATTAACCTTAATCAGAAAGAGGGATACTTCTTTCATGGAAATAAGGGGAAAAATATTTATGTGGATGTACATAATCCTATAGGATTTGTGATATTACACTGAAATCATTTCAACTGATTTTATTCCCTACGAATATAGATACACGATCACCAGGAATGAAATGCCATGTTTGCAGAGAGTAGAGAAAGGTTGAAATGGCCATGGTGGAGAGTAGGAGAGACTATTCAAAAATGGATTAAAGAGAGTGCTGCTGCATAGGATGCATGGGCCAACTGATATTTGAGATCAGTTATTCATTTATCTGTAGTGACACCAACTCATAAGGGTGTGGGCAGCTGAGATATAAATATAGAAAAGATGTGCATTCTGTTTTATGAGAGAGTGGGGTTTCACCAGGAGAAGGTGATAGATGGGACAAGGCAAGAGAATAGTAAAACTGATAAACCACGGAATCTAAGCTGGATAAGGAAAGAGAGGAAGAGACAAGTTGATATGTGGGACATTCAAGGATCACTGGCCCGGAGAGCTTGACAAGGTCAAAGAACAGGATTTAACTGAGGGACATGGTAAAAGGAATTTATGGTAAGTGTGGAATGATGAAAATTTTCCTTTTAAGTGCAATCAGAAATGGTTGTTGTAGATATTGTTTATTATACACTACTAGGCTAGAATCCAAATAAAAATACACTCTCAAATTCTTAATAAAAAAATCTAATGTCATTATTTTAGGGTCGTATCATAATTTTCTAAAAATCTTTCTCAGGAATGTTATCAAATAAAATTGAGAGTCACATATTTAAGGCATAGGAAACATGACAAAAATATTACAAAAGGCAGACTATACAGATTCAGAAGGCAAATAATAAATTTCATATTTTTCCAACTACAATAGTCTAGTTAGATATAAGCATTTAATGACATCTATTAAACTAGTCAACATTAAAAACAAACAGGCTTTTTCCTTTTCTTTTCTTTCATAGTTACTACCAAAAAGAAAGGGAACAAAAGGAAATGTTACCCAGGGCTCAAGGTAGGCCTTTGAGCATAATGTCAAGGGCCTTAAATTGACCTTGTGTAAACTATGGCCCTTAGAGTTACCTGTTAGATTTCTTTCAATGAGCTTTCAATAAATCCCTCCAGCTAGTCTTAAAGTGCCATTTTTGGGATTTGTTCTTCAATTTTAGATTGAAAGGAAACCTTCTCTGTTTACTGAAGTAATAGAATTTTATTACTTTCTCCCTGAAATAACCAAAGAAAAGATTTTTCTCCCAATCACTACTCCATTAGGATGTCCCACAATGCCGACATTACAATGTAAGAATGTTTGAATATTTTTATCTCTTATTTTTATCCTATACTAAGACTACAAGAATAGATACATTATATATACAACGAATGAAAATTCTTTAACAATCTATTGAATCTTTATTATTCATACTACTTTAAAAACATACATTCTTTTTGTATCCTCAGTGACACTGACTTACAGCATGCATTCAGAATCATGCCAACACTGGGTGTATCAAAGAATATCTAAGGGTTTAGAAATGAAAAGGGAAAGTCTAAATATATGATATTTAATCTTTTCAGTTCAAAATCATAGGCTAGATAAAAAAACAAAGATCAAAGTATAAAATATAGGTCCAAATATAAAACATCCAGAATGTAGGTTGCTGCATTATTTTTCTAATGCAGAATTTAAAAAAAAAAAATTTCTCTTAATTCTAGATCAAATACTAAAACAATATTATATTAAAAAAACAGTTAAAAACCTGGCACTAGTGCAAATTTTAAAACAGATTACAAAACTGGTCAATATGCTAGATCATTTCCCTAATGCATTATTATTTTTAAATAAATTAACATTTTTTACGTGCTATTTCACTTTATATATCATTACAATTTGAGACGGCGACAATTATAAGTCTTTCCTTTATTTCTCTTTCTTCTGCCCACATGCCTGGCGGGGGGGGGTTGTATGCATGTGTTGTGCCGTGCACGTGGAGTTTCCATAGAGTAGAAAAGAATAACGGAGAAGAGATGGGTGTTTATTTCATGAACTGAAACATATCATGTATTTCTACACATGGGAACTTGCCTTTTCCTATTAAAATCACCTTGCAAAGAAACAAAAGCATTTGCATTGCTTACCCACAAACTTTTGTGGCGTGGAGCTTTTACGTTTTCCCATATTCCCCGTGAGCTTCTCTATGACAGCAGGTCTCTCAAAAGGCACCAGAGAAATATTGTTGTCCATAATAGGCTCTTGTTCCTTACAATCTTCCATAGGAGGTACTATATAAAACCATATAAGAGTGCAATCTGATAATTTCTTCAACATTTTGAAAGATAAAAAGCTGGATTTGCCATCTCAATATATGTTATAAAAACATAAGCTAGTATGCTTGAATAAAAGCAGGTAGAAAGAACTTCTAGAATGAAAGTATACTCTAATTTTACACACACACAGACACAGACACACACACAGGATTTGTTTTTATCTGAGTCTTTCTTAGATCAATGACATAAACTGTTGCCACTATGGATTGGCAAACATGTCCATCTGATTTCTCATCTTATTCCTCTGAAAGTGTTTTTATCATTGATTCAAATCAATACTACTTTAAGACTGCATTATTTTCAAGGATTTTGGAGTTTATTTTTCTAAAACAATTTAAGTAAGTCAACTTGTTTTGGAGAAAAGCTTAAACACACACAGAATAACAGAGCCATATTTAACTGTTTTTTTTAACCTGTGTGTTTTCCTGCAGCAGATTTTCGATTTGATGAGCTGTTAGCCTTATTGGCAGTAGCTTAAATACCTGCACAAAGCAGCTCTCATGAACGAGATCCAATTGTGAACATGTCTTATGCATAGTAAATTGTGGCAGCTTTATGCTTGTAATTTATTTTAAAAAGAGCTCTTCAGCATGAAGAAGAATCCACTTCCAAAGTGGAACATTGGCTTACTAAACCACTGCCCTAATTCATTTGCATACACTCTCCAATGCTGTTCCTTATTCATTCCATGCCTGAGTTGCTATGGGCTAATATGTTAGCCTTAGATACTGACATTAATAGCGTAGACAAAGAACTTATAAAAGTTGTTTTTGAGTAGAAATACTGTCCAAGGATGTTTAATTAAGGATAGGGTAACATCTCAGACAGATTAGATCAGTCGATTAAAACCAGTATTCAAGGGAAAGAACAAAACTTGTTGATTATTGTTGCTTTCTCCAATTGCCCTTGTGCCAGGACTGTTTGGAAACAAAGGTTTCATTTCCTAGGGTAACTTTACTTGTTCAGCATTCACTGTAAAATGCTGATTCTTTCATTTGTACAAGATAGCCCCACTGTGTGCAACAAATACATTCTCATTTATAAGGAGATCCTGCTGGTGAACACTAAAATAAAGTGAAAAGGCAAGAGATGAAAGGAAAATTGAGTGCACAATTCAGGTGACCTACTTAATAACCAATAGAGGTTGCTGATTTCAAAAAAATGAAAAATAGCATCAAAGTGTTTTCGTAATTTGGACAGGTTTATAGAATTTCAACATTCATTCAAGTTTTGATTAATCTAGTGAATGGGCCATAAAAAACTGAATCTTAAATCTGCATTTAATAAGAGGTTCTCTTGAATAGCATGGGATTCTGCAATTATTGGATGTTAATTTGAAAAAAAAAATCCAAGATGAGATTCAGGAACAAGAAAACACTTTGGGCATTTTCTATACTGACATAATTCATGATATTATCAAGTGGGAAAAGGTCCAAAAAGAAAAAAATTTGTAAAGAAAAAAGCTGTTGTTGTAAATTTTGCTAAAAACCCCAGCAAACTGGTTACCAGGGTTTGCCCCCAAGATTGAATATGCTAATTATTTCTGCAACGAGTAGTCTAAAACTTGGCAGTTTTGCTCTAAGTCTCACCCTGAATTTTGATATTTGCACACATTTAACACTCAAAACGAAACCTGGGTGTGGGAACTGTCCCATGCCACATCCACCTCAATTCAGATGATTTGTCCCACGTTCAATGAAGCTCATGTGAACTAAAAATGATGACTTCGGCAGAGTTCTGCTCTAACTTCTACTTTACAAAAGCCCTTTGCATGTCAAAAATTGATCTTGTTTTTACAATATCAGCAATAATAATAAATGATATAGGCTATGGTGCTAAGTATTGTTTTAAGGTTTTGCATTTAATTCTTTCAACAACCCCATGAAAGAGGTGTTATCACCATCTTCACTTTACGGATGAAGAAGCAAAGACTCCCAAGATGTTAAGTAATTTCCTTAGGGTTTACATCCAGTTAGTAGGGAATGTTACCACTAGGAAGTCTGGTTCCAGAGCCTGGGCTCTTAGCCACTGTGCTGTACTATTCTTTGTAGGTGTACTTTGAGTATTGACTTTTTATAAACCAGTTTGACCTATATGTAAGGTCTGCCATTGGGAAAAGACTTGATACATTTTCCCTCAATAATGTAACTAATCTGAATTTTTTGCTTTTGTAGATCTGGGTGTAACTCACATGAAAATGTTTCTGAATAATATATTAATACATCGCTTGAAACACAAATTCTCTATAGATCTCAGTAGTGTATTAATCACATAGTGAGACATTTATCTGGGCTAAAAACATACCAATATGCTACCTTCACTTGTTTGAGCAAACTTTATAATCAAACATCTTCGTTGACCTTATTTTTGAAGTTATAACCAGGATAAAAATATATTTATACTTGTATTATATCATTGTTTCATCGCATTGATAAACCATGAAGGCAAAACCATAAGAGTATTACCAATACAGCTTTTTTTTTTTTTAAAACCAAGCCACACAAAATCAAATTCCAGGAAGAAACAGTCTGAGGGGCCTAGATTAGGACACATGTCTACCCCCTGGCTAGGAAAGGTCAGGGTACCTGGACTCATGGCCCAGTGGGACCATGGCTGCATACAACGGGAAGAAGTTCTCTAAAGGAAAATGGCATGCTTATTAGCAGGAGGAGGAGGAAGGAATGTTGGGCAGGCAAATAACACATTTTTTATATTGTCATGAACTTTCTCCATGTTGTCGAATCTTAAAAAAAAAAAAAAATTCTCCGTTTTCTTAGTTATTTTCTTGACAGCATTTGACAGTGCTGATACTTGCTTTGGCCTCTGTGAAATCACTCTTTCCATGTTCCTATTCTGCTCTTACTCAGCTTCATGACTTTTTTTTTCCTCCTGGTGTGTTCTTGACCTTCTAGATGTCTCAACCTATACTTATCCATAGTACTCTATTAAAACCTACTACTTCAGTCTACTACATATATAATGATGGTTCACACATTGTTATTTCCTACCCAGACCTCTCTCAAGAGCTCGAGATCTATACAACTTCCTCCTAGATAGCTCTACTTGGCTAATTCACAGGCATGTAAGAAGAGTTATCACTGTGTTCAAAACCGAATATCTCTATTTTCCTCCCTAAACTTTCTCCTATTTTCACAATTCCCATCTATTAATAATTATGAATGGTACCACTACCTACTCCATCATCCATGCTAGATACCTATGGTAAATCCTAGATTTTTTCCTTTCACCCAGTCTCCTGCCTGTCCTCCTCCCTACCCCATCTTCTTATAAACACACACACATGAAATACCAGCGTTTTAACTTCTACATAGGGAGTTGCTCTCAGTTAGCTAACCTTCTATATAGTCCAGGCTACTAAGCCCACCTTGATCACTGCAACATTCTCCTACCTGATCTACTTGTTTCTTGACTCCTCTGATCTCTCTCCCACATTTCTAGCAATAAATTCTAAGCATCCTATTTTTTTAGGATAAAGTACAAAATTCCTTGCTTAGCACAATAGGCCCTTGATGTTCTATCCAGAGCCTATTTACCTAGCCTCATCACCTTCCCATTTCTCTTGCCCTTACAAACTGAGCTCCCTTATACAAAGCTACTTGTATCCTTAACTCTCCACGCTCTTCTAGACTTCTGTTTCTTCACCCATGCTGTTCTCTCTGCATGTTCTACACTTAATAGCTTACTACTTTGCCTTTCAAAACTGAGCTCAAACACAAATTGCCCTGGAAATTCCTCTTAGGATCCCAGCTGATTTAGATATCCATCCGCTATGCCGCCATAATGCTTATCACATAGTGGTCTAATTGTTGGTTTATTGTTTTATTAATATTTCTTATAGCGGTTGGTAAATACTCTTAGCAACTGCATTTTATTTGACTTTTTGTCTCTAGAACCTTTTATGATATGAGACAAATATATTCAATTGATATTTACTGAGCGAATTAAGGAATGGAAATAATTCAAAAGAGCTTACTAGGAAGTTTGCAAGTACACAATTATGTCTCCATACTTGTAATAAAGAACCTCCCTTTCCCAAATAATTCAAAGCACAAACCTAACGGTATGTAGCTTTAAAGTCGGCTATCTTCCTGGTTCACACTTTCATTTTTTTCTTCAGGCTTGGGGGAAAAAAGGTAATTACATAGTTTTGTTTTTAAAGCTTTTTCTTCAAGCTGAACAGACTTGAAAAATGAGCATAAATACAACATTCAAATAAGATAAATAATCTGCCATAAAATCCAATTCATTTATTCTACCTCCTAAATATGTCTTTGGTGTTTCCTCTTGTTCTCTCATCCTGTCACTGCCTTTTCATCCTTTTCTTGGCGTTCTCACTACCAGTCTCTCCTCACATGCCACCTCCTGCCCCAGTCAGGCATCTATCCTATATTCTACATTGGTGACATTTTTCTTTGGAAGACACAAATTTGATTATCCCAGTGGCTCCCATCAGTTACACTGTGAAATTCAAACACTAGAGTGGCAATAAAAAGCTCTTCCTTTGCACTGCAACCTATTATTTCACTCTCATTTCCTACCACTCCTTTAACTCCAGCAATGCTCAACATCAAGGAATTTTTTTTTTGACATTTGCAAGCCTCCTCTTTTCCTAGAGTATACATTCTTTATGTCTGCCAATCTGTGCAATTTTTACTCATCTCTGTTGTTTGGATCAAATGAAACCTCTAATGTTTAAGTTAACCCTGGTAAGTAACAACTTTATAGAGGATGGCACATTTACTGTTTTTAGTTATTTAATGCCCTGAAATATAATAGTAAAAAGAACCATTTTTTAGGTATTTGTTACCCAATCACGTTTAATTCTCACACAATGCCTATGAGTGACACATTAAGACACCATGCAACGAGAACGGTTTTGTTGGACTCTGAGACCCACCATTTTACAATCTTTATCCTCTGAATCCTATGCTGCCCTCAGAAGCCAGGTAATTAATGCAAGCTTCCAATATCAAATTCATTAAGACATTACACACAGACAAGTTTGTAAAAATGTTAATGATAATATTAAAATAAATGATGAATATGATCAAATCAGATTCTTTAACACATTGACTGCCACACTAGAGAAAAAACTTTTTTCCCCTGGGGCCATGGTGTTTTATTAAAACAAAATGATCCTTTCTAATTTGTTACTTTTTACTTTTTGTACATGAGTTATATGCAGCACAGTCCACGTTTTTAGAATTAAATTGTCAATATTAATTGTAACAATAAGAACATCAACAAGTAAGATTTTCATGAACCAACTGCAGGGTTTTGCTTCACGTGGCCCTGGGCTCAAAACTAGCCTGAGTTAAATACAACTCACATGGCAGTCAATGTGTTAAATTATAGAAACTATCATCAAAAGAAGGAAATCCTTCAATTATTCAGAATAACAATATTTTAAATTTTAAAAATTTCCAACTCAATAATAAAAAATCACTAGCTGTGCAATAAACAGTTCCACAGTTTGTACCATATAAAACAAACAAATCCACAAATAATCCTTGACCTAGCTATATCTAAGTCAATAAGTGGAATTTATATTTTCAAAATGACTACATCAATCCCAACTGAACCATTTAATGTTGGCCAAAATCTTTTCAAAATAAAAGATATAAATATACTAAAAAGTAAGATATTTGTATTAATAACGAAACTAATCAGTATAAAAATAGGAGTAGTAAGACTATAGATACCATAAATCTAAAGTATTCAAATTTGTTACCTTCCTTTGTAAGGCTAATTATTAAAATTAACTTTTCAGGAATAGAGAATTATTGATAAACCTTAGGAACTGCCTTCCTATCTGCCAGTGTATTGTGGAGATCAAGATGTCTTACTTTGAGGATATTTCATATGGAGGGAAATGGTGTCTAATTTTGGTCTAGATTGTTTCTCACACTTACAGAAAGCAAAATCAGTAATTTCTCAGATAAATTACAAGACAGATTGGGGAAGTATCAAGTTATATCACTGATCACTTTTCTAACAGATGAAAACATGCAAATAACCAATTTATTCTTTTAGGAAACCTTTGGCTGATGTAGGAACATCTCTATTTGGTTAGAGAAATCAAAGAGAAGAATAAATAATGCCTCTTTTGTTATTAAAGGTGGTATTATTGGCTGCTGTTTTTATGTTAGTTTAGAAAAATGATCAGAAATAATTTGGGAGTATCAAAAAATCTAATATAGACTATTTGCAATGTATCCCAAAGGTCAACTCATTTAAGTTAATGTGATCTAAAATCGTTTTAAACAGAATAAGATTTTTATCTTCATGTTGAAGGGTAGAAACCATTTAATCCGTAAAAAGCTACAAAAGCAGTCTAGGGGGGGAATGAAAATCACAAATGCTATTTCTACCCACCATGGTGACTCATGACCTGCCCAGCAGCCTCCATGCTGACATTCTGGAGATAGTTGTGGCAGCGTTCCTTGTGCTCCTCCAGTGAACTGCGCTGCTTGTAACTTCGTCCACAGTAGTTGCACTTGTGAGGTTTACCCACTGGGAAGAGAACTTAAGATTAGTGTGCTGCCAGTCTCATTCACATCCAAGACAAAATTAACTCTAACTTTTGATAGTCTGGAGGAAGCATTTATATGATTTTCAGACCTAAATCTATTCCTCCTCCACATTCCAATTTACGCAAGAGAAGACAATAAGTTTCTACCAAGACGAACAGCAAGAAGACAGATCATACCTCTAGCGACAGAGGAAATACTGAATCAAACTCATGCTCTGACTATATTCCAGACAGTGAGGGGTTGATGATCAACCTTCAAATTATCTGATTCGTAATACATTTACACAATTATCTCAAGTTTGACTCATTCAAAAGACAAATCAGGAGTATCACAGATACATGATGAGATTTTTTTTTTTTTTTTTGCGGGGCGGGTAAGGGCAGAGAATTTTACTAAAGAAAACTAAAGTGCGACAACTCGAAATGTCATGGTTTAATAAAAGAGTATTCATAAGAAGCAAGTAGATTAAAAAGAATTCAAGTGGTGAGAAAAAGTACAGATAAAAGTAGAGAGTTTCTCTTTTCTTTCCACCTTGGTAACTGCTATTCATACATGTAAAACTTTGTGGCAGATAAGTATATTCTTCCTCATCAGCACTCCGTTTATAATACCGAGAATTAACCTACTAGGTGCTTTGAGTCAGAATTATTCCACAATATTTAGTTATACAATAACAGTAATATTTTCCAAAACATCTCACATTCAGGAAATGAATTATTCCCTAACAGCCAGGAAACCATTATCTCAGTGCCATTATCTCAGTAAATCTATTAAAATACTGTGATGCTCATGTAAAAAACTTTAAAAAAAATAATAAGCTCTATGGATAGCGGCATGTTTTAATGTATGACTATTCACAAGGATATCACAGAGCACTTTGATTCTTGGTTTTGAATGGATATAGAACAACATACAACACCAGGTGGTCTGTGCCAAAGCCCTCAGTAGTAAAGCACAGTGTGATTCAAGCTAGCCTCTCTTATTCGACTCCCACAGGAATCATTTAGTTTTGCGCAGAGAACAGACAGACAACTCTTTTTCATGAATAAAGATAGCATCCCTATATTCAGTCACCTTACAACCCCCTGCTACGACATTGGTCACAAGAGGAACTGAAATACTGTAACAAGGCAAGGTATTCATTGCTGCCTAAAAGTTTCACTGTGCTGATTAAAACAATATGAAACAACTAAACCAGACTTTTAGATTGTATTTGAGGTACACATAAATTAAAATCAGTTATTTCATAATCACAATTGTTTTTAAACTATCTTAAAAACTATTTAAAGCATGAGTAGTCATTTTTAAAAATACTAGGCAAAGTGACTTTTATATTTTAGAACCAAGAATTTCTGGGAAGTAGCTATAAATATTGTGCAGAATTTATACCACCATGTGAAATCATAAAATAAGAAAATATTTTTTGTCAAAATCACTTAGCGTAAATAATATAAATATATTTGTGTGTAATTATATTCTAAGACATGGGGCTACATAACAAAAAGCCCTTGTTTGGCTACTAGACTTACTCAATTTTGGATTCTCTTGTACTATTATATTTCTCTAGAAATAGTGACAAATTTACACTGAAGAAGTTTATTAACCAATTAACACTTATTAAGCATGGACATCATAGCTAAGAGCCCACTGTAAAATAGTTCACTTGTGTCCTGGTCTTCCCTGGTGCTTGTCCTTTCACATTGTATCTTATAATGCCTCTGTTTTACCATGAACATATCCTTCTACACTTTCTTCCCATTATTTCTATAAGCAATCTTTACACCTTCTCAATTTAATGGAAACATGATTTTTCATTCTATTCCCTTTGGCTCACGACCCTCTATAAAATCCCAACTTACCTGATAAGGAGGAAAAAGACAGTATATTTTTTACTGCTTTTCACTCATTTTTTTTACTAGCTCACTTTTGAAGTCTATCCCATCTGCTTTACTTTAGCTTCTCCCATTTTTTTCATCTATTTATTTTAAAACATATCTCCTTCTTCTTCATCCCATTCTTATTATCACAGTAATCGTTCTAAAAGTATAACCTCAATTTTTCCGACTTTCATCTCCATTCTACTCTAGTAATCCAAATACTAGGTGACATGCTGGATTTCGACGTTTCTTATAACTATCCTATCTCCAAGAAATTTGCTCTGGGAATACTCAATCTTATCCTTTTACTTCTCTCTTTCATTCAGTACATGTTTACTAAAAGACTACTATGTACCAACACTGCGATGAAGTTAAATTGTAAAGTAGAAAATAAATTCTCATGGAGCCTATCCTCATGCAACTGACAGTCTGATGAGGAAGACAGACATTTAATAAATATACAGCAATATATTACCAATTGTGTGAAGCTATATGGAGCAAAAGAATAGTGTGCTAGTAAAACATGGAGAAACTAGTTTGAAGAAGGTTGGACAGGAAGGTCTATCTGAGGTAGGAATGTTTAGGGTGATAACTGAAGAAAAAGTAGTAGACAGATGATTGGGGAGTGAGGGTGGAGGGGAGGCAGGATTTATGAGAACTGCTATCATCTATTTTCTCTCACATACTCAGCTCCTTCAAAGTCTATACTCTTTTGAAAGTTGTTTTCAAACATCAATAACAATCCCTGCCAAATCCAATGGCTCTACTATCCCCACAAGACCATTTCCTGTCAGTTCCTGGACATTATTTTTAAAAATCAAGTTCATAAAAATATTGTTTATATTTACTCCCTGTACGTGATGAGTTTATCAGTATGACTTTACTGTTAATTTATAAGTAAATATATATCAGTTAATATGTGACATATAGATTCATAGAAGAGGACCACCATTTTCTTACCTTTATTTTTATAATTGTCATTACTATTACACATTCTCACCAACTGAAACACTTTTATTCTGATATTATTGAAATATTTTTGAAAAGTTAATAGCCTCCGAATCACTAAATCCAGTGTACTTTTATCCTAAATCTTCCTAATCTCTTGATCACTATCAAACCGTCTTGTGTCTTGAATCTACTGTTTTAGTTTCTCAGATCAGATTCTACAATTCCCCCTCAGTGGCTTCTCAACCTTCTCCTTCCTTGCAAAGATAAGCATTCCTCCAGATTTTGTTCTCAGTTCAGTGTTCTCCCTCTGTGCTCTCTGGACTAAGTTCTCGTCTTTATGAAACATCCACATCATGCCTGGAATAATTTCCTATGTTTGTAAGCTCCTAGTGGTCATATGAACCTTCTTTTGATGATCTTGGTGAATCCCTTCCACATAATCTAAACAAAGGCGATCAGGACATAGCCTTCTCCTCTGTGCTCTCACAGCACCTGTTCTTACTCTCTTCCTATATTACTTATCATAATTGGATTGTAATTATCTATTTAATAGCTATTTCTTTCCCTACTCCAAACAACAAGTGTCATAAGGACAGAGATCATGTTTTACTCGATTGATAACTGATAATGCTTATGGAGTTATTAAACATCAGAGACACTCAATATGTATTTGCTGAACGACTACATTTCAAATCCATACTTTCTACTGCCTTTTGAGTACTGCCTCGTAGACGTTCTCCTGAAACCAAATCTAACATTCAAGATACAAAAAAACTTTCTTCCTCTACAAAATTCCCTCTTTGTTCTTACTGTCTTTTTGTGTTATTACCTCTGTTCTAAGAATCCAGACTCACAAAAATGCCGTCACTTTTCTTGCCTCCTACCTCTTTTCCTGCTTCCAAATCATTGCTAAATTCTGTATAATAGAATCCTAAAATGTTTCTCAATTTTATCCCTCCTTTTCATTCCCATAACCAATATCCTACTTCAAGCCTTCATTATCACTAACCTGGGCTAGCCTAACAGACTTCAAATAGGTTTTCTCCTCCCATGTGTAATTATTTCACTCCCCTCTTTGACAACCTTCAGTGACTGCTAACTTCTACTGAACAAAGTCCACATCCCTTTACCTGGCATTCAGCACCCTAATCTGGCCCTAAAGCATACATCCCCTCTTGTACCCCAGGCTCCAGCCAAAATTACCTAGCACTTACACTTCTGAGTCTTGTTTTTTTCTGAAATGATTTCATACAATTTCTACCTCTTGAAATCCTCTGCATCCTTCTACTTCCAACTTCCTTAACTCTGTTCCACCTAAAAGTAACCTTTCTCACTAAAGAATTATAACTGTATTGTCCCGCATGCTTAGAACATTCTAGCATTCTACCTTGCATCTGCATTATTTGTGGTCTTTACACATGGTATTTCCACATTCATTTTATCTCCCATGTTAGATCTTGAATTTCTGGGGAAATTATAACAATATCTTATATATCTTTGTTAGCTCCAAAGAGTTTAGTTTGGTGACTTGCTCACAAAAAAGAATAAGTGGTATTTTTATGAATGATATCATTTTCAAACTCTTTAAATGGCTTTCACTCACGGTTTTTCTTAAATCTTTTTCTACTTTCAAAAGCAATAAATCCATATAAATTTCTTAACCAGAAAATTATAATTATATCATTTAGAAATAACTGTCTTTAATATTTTGTATCATCCTCCTATATTTTTCCTGTGCATGCAAAGATAAATCTTGTTATGAAATTAGGTTATTTTATACACTACATTTTACTTATATGTGGAATCTAGAAAATTGAACTCATAGAAGTGGAAAATGGAATGGTGGTTACCAGGGGCTGAGGTGGGGGTTGGGGGGTTGGGGAGATGCTGGTTAAAGAATACAACATTTCAATTAGATAGAAGGAGTAAGCTCAAGAAATCCATTGTCCCACATGATGAGTATAGCTAATAACAATGTACTATATTCTTGAAAATTGCTGAGTAGATTTTAAGTGTTCTTAACACCAAAAAAATAAGTATGAAAGCTAATTAATGTTAATTAGCTCCATTTAGCCATTCCACAATGGTATACACATCAAAACATAATGTACATAATAAATATATACAATGTCGATTAAAATTAATTAAAGAGATACTTTTGATTTCTTTATATTGACCTTACATATTGTAACCTTAATGAAATCACTCAATTTTATTTATTTTTTTTGGGTAGATTCCTTGGTATTTTCTACATAGGTGATCATATCACTTAAAACTGAAGACAGTTTTACTTATTCCTTTCCAATCTGGATGTCTTTCATTTCTCTCTTGTATTACTATATTGACTAGCACTCTCAGTATGATGTTGAATAGAAGTGGAGAGGATAGACATTCTTGCCTTGTTTCTGATCTTAAGGGTAAACTTTTCATTATTTTATTACAAAAAAGGTGTTAGCTGAAGGTTTTTCATATATGACCTTTATCATGTTGAGGAAGTTCCTTTCTATGCTGTTGCTGAGAATTTTCATTTAACATGAATGCTGAATGACGTCAAATGCTTTTTTTGCAACCTTGAAGATGATTATATGGTTTTTCTTTTTTAGTTTGTTAATATGAAGAATTGCATAGATTGACTTTTTTGTCCAATGTTAAATCAACTTCAAACTCCTGGGATAAACCCCACTTGGTCATGATACATGATCATTTGTTAAAATTTTGTTAAGCATTTTGTGTATCTATATTCAGGAGGGATATTACTATATAGTTGTCTTGTAAAGCCTTTGATTTTGTTATCAGGTACTGCTGAACCCAAGAATTCATTTGGAAGTCTTCCTTCTATTCTCTGAAAGAATGTGCTCCTTAAATAGTAAATTATTTTTTCCTTAAATGTTTGACAGAATGTACCAGTGAAGTCATCTGGAGTTTTCTTTGTGGGAGGGTTTTCAACTTTGATTTCAATTTCTGGGATAACTAAAGGGCTATTCAGAATAGCTATTTCTTCTTGAGTGAGCTTCAATAATTTCTATTTTTCAAGAATTTGTTTATTTTATCTAGTTGAATTTACTGATATAAAGCTATTAATTATATTCCTGTATTATGCTTCCAATGGTTATAGGAGTTTTAGTGATAAATCTATCATTTTAGATGTTGATAAATTATGTGTTCTATTTTTATACTGATTGGTCTTGATAGAGGTTTATTCCTTTTATTGATCTTTTCACAGAATCAGCCTTTGATTTCATTGATTTTTTTCTCCATTATTTTGTTTTACTCTTTCATTGGTCTCTGCCTTTATCATTATAATTTCTTTTCTGAACATACTTTGAATTTAACTTGTTCTTTTTAATTTCTTAAGAAGGAAGCTAGATCATTAGTTTGAGACTTTCCTTCTTTTCTAATTACTTAATACTATAAATTTCCCTCTAAGCACCACTTCTATTCTCATCATGTTCCTGTTTTTCTCTATATTCTTGAACATAAGGAGTATATTTACAACAGCTGTTTAATCAACTTTGCTAATTCCACTATTTTGGTCATTTCTGAGTTTATTTCTACTGATTATTCTTGTGATTATGGATGATAGTTTCTACCTTTTTGCGTATCTGTTAATTTTTTAATGAAATAGCAGATATTGTGAATTCTGGATTTTGTTGCATTCTTTAAAATATGGTTGACTTGTTCTGTTGTGCAGTTATATTACTTGGTATCAGTTTAATTCTTTTGAGATTTACTTTTATGCTTTAGGGTAGGTTCACAGCATGCTTTAATTAATCTAAGGCCTAGTTTGCCCCAGTATTAAGGCAATACTCTTCTAAGGACTTTACTCAATGCCCTGCATATTACAAGATCTTTTCACTTTGATGGGTGAGAATGAACTATCCCCAAGCCTTGCATGAGCTCCAGAAATTCTTTGGCCTTCTGCTTTCTAGTGTTTCTTTTCCCAGCTTGTGATAGTTACTTCACGCACATATGTAGATCACTACTTAGCCAAAAAGTCAAGGGAGCCCTCTGCAAAAATCCAGAGCTTTTTCTGTGCAGGTTGCTCCTATCTGATACTCTGCTTTGTAAACTCTAAGCATACTGGTCTCCCTGGACTCTGATCTGTATCCTCAATTCAGCCTTCTGCCTGACTCTGTTTGGGTTTGCTGTCCCTGAGCTATGGCCTCGAAACTGCCTCCAGGAAGCCGGGTCAATCCAGGACTCACCACCTCTGTTTTTCTTCTCCAGAGATCACAGTACTGCACTGTATGTTGTTATTATCTAAAAATCATTTAATTTATTTTGTCCAATATTCTAGTTTTAAGGTGAGAGGATAAATCTGGTTCCTGACACTTCATCATGGTTAGATGGAAAAGTTATATTTTTAATTTGATTAAATACCAACAAGTCAGGCTAACTTTTAAGTTTTAGTAACAATGCAACTCAGATGACTGAAAAAAAAGTTTATGACTATAATTTTAAGAAGACATGTTATAATAGTAAGGATTTTACGACACTGAAGGTAGCAGGGTCAGCATTCCCAGCTACCTCAATAGTTAACATATAGTCTCTTCTTTGATGCATTGTTCCTTACAAAAATCCTACACTAACAAAAATGGAAGAATTATTGGTATAATCTGTCAGAAATGCAGATAGAGATTCCTGACTTGAGGAATGAATTACAAATTGAAGATCTGGTAAAGAAAACTTGATGATTCTGCCAACTGTTCAATTATGAAACAATTTATTGGCATTTACTAGCATTTTCTCTAGCTGTCTTTATGTGGAATTAGAAATAAGAAATATACCTGCCTCATATACCTAGACAAAAGTAAATCTAATAGCCTTAAAGAATTTTCAAATAGGAATGTTTTCCATAAATTCATAGGGTGCTATGAAGGTATACAGCACAACCCAGTCTTTTTTTATTTTATTTTTATTTATTTATTTTTTGAGACAGAATCTTGCTCTGCTGCCCGGACTAGAGTGCCGTGGCATCAGCCTAGCTCACAGCAACCTCGCACTCCTGGGCTCGAGGGATCCTCCTGCTTCGGCCTCCTGAGTAGCTGGGACTACAGACGTGCACCACCACTCCCGGCTAATTTTTTTTATTTCTATGGGGTCTCGCTCTTGCTTGGACTGGTCTTGAACTCCTGAGCTCAAGTGATCCTCCTGCCTTGGCCTCCCAGAGTACTAGGATAATAGGCGTGAGCCACTGCCCCCAGCCCACACCAAGTCTTGTTCATTTATATTTTGTTGAAATAGATCACTTCAAGAATTATCCTAGTGAAACCTATAAAACAAACTGCAATAGCACTAATACATGTGATAAATGTTTTATTTATATAGACGTGTTTATGTTTACACATACAGAAACATACAAGGAAACACATCTACATATAGAAAACATATTTACCATTTTTCATGACACATAAAATTAGTAACAGAGCATTACGCATATTATCACATTCATTTTTCTTTAATAAAATTGACTGTACCTACTTTCCTATAAATACTCCCAGGGTAAAAAACGGGAGTCTGATACCTGATTTTACCTGATAATTGCTTATAGATTAGTCTGAAGAAAAATTAGCACTGACAATATGGCACAACTGGCATTTAATTTCTTAGTACCTGTAAGTTAGTTTGTCTGAATTAGTGGTCTGTTTCACTGTATAAATTCTGTGTATGAATAATTTTAAGGTTCTCAATCCTTACTGCTATATTGCTGCCTCTAAAAAGGTTTTGCAAATTCACATTTACCCAAGTGTCTATGACAGAGCCATTTCACCATACTGTAACCAACAATGAATACTCACATTAAAATAATAAATTCTCCATTAATATGCTAAGCCTATGTACTTAAATTGCAGCAAGCTACTTCAGGGTACTGAAGCAAACTCTTAGGGATACCATAGGATATTCTCCATTTCTGAGGGAAATAATGATAATCAACACCTCTCCGACACCATGCAAATTACTTGCTCAGTTTCGACATTATATCAGACTACATTCCTTTCAATGACGTTATATTTTGTGATGCTGAGTTTCAGTGGTTGCTGCAGTACAAAGTGAGTACTGTGTGAAAATCAATATGAGAATGGCAGTATTCCACCTGATTCCAAAGTTTGGGAAGTTGTGCAGTGCCCCAAAAGGCATACAATCCCATTAGTAAGTAACTGTGGCTATTTAAGAATGAAATAAAAACATTATTTTGTTTTTCAACTTATATAATTTTTTCAAATGCCCATAAAGTTGTTAGGATTCAAATAATTATCAAGTCGTTTAGAACTTACTACTTATTAATAATAAATGAAACTATTAGGTAATTTCTTTTAGTCCTAATGGCGCTGTGAAAAATGACTAAGACACTAAGAACACAGTGAACCAAGAAAGTTTGGGAACCTCTGTACTAGGCAATACAATATAATTTATATTTCTTTTTAACTGGCATTAGTTAAACTAACCCTAAACAAAAAATGTATTAACCATTTGTAGACCATCCTTTCAAGTTACCTATTCGAAACTTTCACCTATTTATCAGTTATGGTCTTATTGCTACTGCCTTTCTCATCAATTTGTTCAACCTCTGTATATATTAATGTAAATAATCTTTTAACATTTCTTATAAGTATTTAGCTTATGGTTTTTTTGAGGGTTGGAGGTTTTAAATTTTCATGTGGTCAAAACTGTTGGTATTTTTCCCTTTGTGATTTATTTACTGTGCTTTATTTATTTATTTAAAATTCTACCTGATAGAGAATTTTTGAGAAATATCCACATCTGTTTTTTTCTAAATCTTTAGGAGTCTTAATGACTTTATTTTTTTAATAGAAGAATTAAGTGGGAAGATAATACTTTAGAAAGAAAACAGATCCCTCCCTGAAAAGTGAGTTATTTTTCAAAGAGAATCTGTTTTATTAAATCATTTTGGTAAAATTAGATGTCTGTCAAAAATTATTTCAGTAAAATAACTTATCTCTCTAAGAAGAGTTTATCAATGCAGGTGATTGAGGGTAAGGATGATATAAATGTTTTAAAAAGTCTGTGAATCCACGTATTTAAATGTGGATTTCTTAGAGATTCACAATGTCCATGAGCATTATCAAAAGTCCATTTGGATGTTTAGATTCAATAACAAAATAAGCAAACAAAATAAAATTAGTTTAGCCCAATGTTTTCCCAAATTGTAAACACAGTACTATCTTCTATTTTAGCAACTATTAATTTCCCAAGTAAATAATTTTTTTGTGAACATACTTTGAGAAACACTGCACTACAGTAATAAAATAGGCACGTACTGCTGGCATTAATGCACTTTACTATTCTTTTGTAAGATTTGCCATGTTCATTGAGCAGGGACATATAGTTCCTTTAACATTCATTTAATGTATATTTATTGAGCATCTTCAGTGTTCCATGTACTATGATCTAGGTGCAGGGGATGCAGTGTTGAACAACAGGGATATTACCGCTGTGTTCACAGGGTTAGCATTAGCCATTCAAATGTTTCCATTTGTTTTATTATAACAATTTTCAAACCAAATTAAAAACCTTATAAATGACACAAACACCAGCGAAAATTATACATGAAAGTGTGTGTGCGTCTTTTAAATTAAAAAAATCAGACATTTGAAAGCAAAAGAAATAACTTTTTATTTTTAGCTCATTGTGGAAAAAACAGTCACAATTCAAAAAAGAAAATGTCTCATGTAAGATTATTTTCATAAGAGTGTAAATTGTTGGCATCTACTTTTATAGCACTTTAAGTAACAGGTTTCCCCAGATTTCTTGAACTGAACACCTGAAATAAGGAAGCAAAATGTAATTAAACAAAATATACATTGTAAACTATTTTGGCAGTGTAACAATTATGCTTCCCAGGCATTTCTTCATCACATAAAATGTCTTATCTTATAGTTTATTTTTATATTTGCTAACAAAATAATTACTTAAAACAGAGATAGATGCTTAAATCTCTCAGAATTTTTGCAGCTCTGTTAAAAATATATACATGTCAATTGTTTATTCATACTACACGTATTTACCTATTGCCTAAAATGTGGAATGTATAATCATAATAATAGACAAAATATTCATAAATCAACAAACTCAGAGGGATGCCCATTTCTTTAATTGTAACTATAATATAAATTATTTAACTGACTAGTTAATGAATGTAGGAAAAAGAACTAGAGAAATTATAATGGTGAAAATAATTTTAATCGGGCAAGGAGATGGTACAGTAAATTCTGAGACACAAGACAAACAGAAGATATATTTGTTACTCTTTCATTATTACAAATGTGCAAAACACTCACCATGGGGAATAAAAGGTAAACAGCTGAGTAAGAACTTTTTAGGCATATGGAATAAATAAATAATTCCATCACATAAACTCTTTCTTTTTGATGTGATTTCTATTCATCAAACTACAAGGATATCTTGGAGATATTGATGGTTCAATTCCAGACCATGGCAATAAAGAAAATGTTGTGATAAAGTATGTCGCACATATATTTTGGTTTCCCAGTGCATATAAAAATCATGCTTACACTATACTGTAGTCTATTAAGTGTGCAAGAGCATTATTCCTAAAAAATAATGTTAATTACCTTAATTTAAAAACACTTTATTGCTAAAAAATGCTAACAACTATCTGAGCCTTCAGCCGGTTGTAATCTTTTTGCTGGTAAAGGAAGGTCTTGCTTCATTGTTGATGTCTACTAACTGATCAGAGTGGTGGCTGCTTAAGGTTGGGGTGGCTGTGATGATTTATTAAGATAAGGCAATAATGAAATTTGCCATTCCAGTGACTCTTCTTTTTGCAAAATATTTATTTTGCATTTCACGCAGCATGTGGTGTTGTTTGATAGCATTTTACCCAAAGTAGAATTTCTTTTGAAATTATAATCGATCCTCTCAAAACCCACTGCTGATTTATCAACAAAATTTGTGTAATATTCTAAATCCTTTGTTGTCATTTCAACGGTGTTCATTGCATCTTCACCAAGAGTAAAGTCCATCTGAAGAAACTACTTTCTTTGCTCATCCGTAAGGAGTAATTCCTCATCTGTTCAAGTTTTATCATGAAATTGCAGCAATTCTATCATATCTTCACGTTCCACTTGTAATTCTAGTTTTCTTGCTATTTGCACCACATGTGCAGTTCCTCCAATAAATTCTTGAACTCCTGAAAGTCATTCATAAGGGTTGGGAATCAACTTCTTCCAAATGCCTGTTAATGTTACTATCTTGACCTCCTTCAAGAATCACGAATATTCTTAATGGCATCTAGAATGCCAAATCCTTTCTAGAAGGTTTTCAATTTACTCTGCCCAGATCCAACAGAGGAATCACTATCTACAGCAGCCATGGCCTTACCAACTATATTTATTAAATAATAAGACTTGAAAGTTGAAATTATCATTGAACCCTGGGCTACAGAAAGGATGTTGTGTTAGTAGTCATGAAAACAAAATTAATCTGCTTGCACATCTCTATCAGAGGTCTTGGGCGACTAGGTGCATTGCCAATGAGCAGTGATATTTTGAAAGGCTTCTGATTTTCTGAATGGTAGGTCTCAACAGTGGGCTTAAAATATTCAGTAAACCATGCTGTAAACAAATGTGCTCTCATCTAGGTTTTGTTTTTCCATTTATAGAGCACAAGCAGAGTAGATTTAGCATAATTTTAAGGGCCCTAGCATTTCTGGAATCATAAATGAGCATTGGCTTCAACTTCAAGTCACCAGCTGCATTAGCCCCTAACAACAGAGTCAGCCTGTTCTTTGAAGCTTTGAAACCAGGCACTGACTTCTCCTAATTTGAACACTCAGAGGCCCTTGTAGGGTTATTAACCTATAATGAGACAACCATGCCAAGAACTAGGGAAAAAGCTGAAAGTAGCAACTTCTAGGATTATCCATCAGTGCAAAATCTCAAGGGTAGGAAAGAATAAAGGAAACTTAGGTGATGAAGAACTCAGAGTGAGGAGTAGAATGGCAGAAGATCAGAGAAGAGAGGTGGGTAGAACCTCCAATGTCCACGATAAATATTTTGATTTTATTATAAAAGCAATAGAAAGTCTTTAAAAGATTTTAAGATTTTATTTTAAAATTGGGTTTTAAAGTAATATTTTGGTAGCTGTATGGAGAATAGATTGGAAAGCAGGAGGATAGTGGCTGAGAGCACAGGCTCTGGAGTCAGGCAGACCAGAGTTTATGTCCCACCTTCTCATGAGTATATCAGAAGTTATGTAAAATGATTACATATAAAATTATAATGGTAAGATTTTTTTTACTATATCAAGGCATAATTTTTAAAAAGTATTCTCACAGAGATTATTTATACTATTCTTAGATTTATTTTTGTTCTATACAGCTATGTCTTGCAGCATTATATTTTTGTTTACAAGAGCATGATATAATTCTTGTTTTATTATGCTGAGCTCGCGTGTGTGTTTAAAATCTAATCCAATAATACATTATTGGCAAAATGGGGGAAAAGAGAAATAAGGTAAAAGACCCCTTTAATAAGCTAAAGACCCATACATATATGTAAAATTACAGAATGTGGGGACATTAGGTTAACAACTCTGTCTTCATGCTTGACTTTCCTTATTTGTAAAATAAAGCCCTTAAAAATGATGCTTGTGACAAAATAAAAACCCATAAAGTATTAGGCATCATTTTTAATTTTTATAACAATAATATTTATCATCTACTAGGAAACCTTCCCAACTACCACTGAACTCCATTAATCGTAAAAATTTTTCTATCAATACAGTACAAAGGAGATGGGGATGCCAAATAGAAATAATAAGATCTCTTCTTTTAAGATGCTGAATTTAGTACCTTTCATTCTTATCTACAGGCTTATTATCATCACAGTTCTATCCAATTTAAAGGGACTCCACTCTGAGAGATGATTTATGATACCTTAAATAAAATTTTAATTATATTCTAAATAGATTTTACATACTTAAGATGGGTGATACTTGGTTTTTATTTTCCTCATTTGTCTGAGTTTCTACAATTTGGGAGTTTTCTTACAAGATTTGGCAAGACAGTATAGGCTGTGGATAAGCAGGTTTCTTTGACTCACACAGACAAAATAGGAAAAATAAAAGGAGAGGGTGGAGGTTAGCTTATTAAAAAAACCCTCCAAAGAACCACACACAACAGTGTGACATGGTCTTCTGGACACTGGGTGAGTAATGAAGTTTGCATGCAGCCTCTCCACTTCTGCCATGGAGTTCCCAGCATACCAGGCCTGCAGACTCACAGTGTGGAAGGAAAAATGTCAAACGGCCACAAGTTAAGACTGTCCACACAAGGTGCAAAACTGTGCCAGGAAACTTTGGAATGAGAGCAGTATCTGTAGAATATTTAGAATGATGAGAAAGAGGCCCATGAATCTTGCCTATTTCTTTAGAACTCATGAGAATAGAGAAAGGTAGGGAGGAATGTTTCCTACAGTAAATTGATCTAATAAATGTCTTTGTAGCAAAATGAAAAGAGGTACATCAAATGAGTATGCATCACAAAAGAAAGACTTCTCGATAATAATTCCTTCTAGAAATAAATGTCTGAAAGAAGCCTGACTGCTACTATTCATAAAAGATGAGACTGTATATACTATCAAATGTATTTTATAAAGAACATATAAGGTAGGGTAGATATGCAATGATTATTGGTTGAGGGTGGTGGGGAAAGAGGTGTTCTACTGGGTGGAAATCACATAGACTGTCTTACCACCTGGCCTGACAAAGTTGCTTTTACCTCCTGGTCAAATTTCAATGGGAAGGGCCATAAGTGAGTGTTTTAAGACTCAAGAATGAAGGTATTAGTCCCCTCTCTTCAGTGTTTATTGCAAAGCATACAGAGAGGCAACAAGGGCATTGGTAGCAGGACTTGATGGGTGAAATCTGCACAACACAGTTATATAAACCATGTGTGCAACTGACACTGCTTGTGTAATTATCAGTGTAATCCACCGCTATCAACCTCGTCCAGAAAGAAAAGGAGGGGTTGAGGGTGGGGAAAGTTCACACTTGGGAGATCACCCAGAAAGTGGGCCAGGTGCCAGATCTACAATCAGTTTAAAACGGTTCCTTCTCATGGGAAGCCTGCAGGACAAATTATACTACACTTAATGCGCCATCACTATTATGAACGAACTGCACTAGATTTAATTTCTGAATGAACATAACTCAACATATTTATCATTATACTGGTCCCTGGATCAGTAATTTTTTAAAGGATCTCCTTGGCAAATCTGGTATGAAAACCACGGTGGTCTGGTTTTAAAATAATATAAATATGAAAATAACTGATTATAATAACATTTTGGACAAATACCTAATTTTCAGACTGTTTTTATTCCTCAATCATTTCACAAAATAATCAGTACTATTAATATCCACAGGTCTGAAATCTGCAGCAGTTCCATGTTATATAAAACCTTTTTCATGTTATATAAACTGAAGGAAGTTACTTATGTACTTTCATTCTGGCAGTCACTACAAAAAATAAAGTGAAGTAATGGTGAAGCAAATGATTGAAGGATTGGAGGAAAAGACTTATGAGAAACACAAGACAGAACAGAAAACAAAATGAGAGAGAAGAGAGGAGGGTCATTTAAATAAAACAAAATGGAAACTGGTATATTACAAAAGAAAGTCAGTAACTACAAATGCTACATCTCCACTAGAATATATTTTAGCTTATGGTATTGTTGAGCAGTCAGCAATTTAAAGAAACGATATAGTTGTTATAATGTATTACTTAGTAAGAAATGACAATATATTTGAGGGCATACTGCTGTTATGACTAATTAACATACTGTTCCTTATGAGATTTAAAACTACAGCAGCTGATAAGTTGTTTCTTTAACAACATTGTCAAAGATTAGATTAGCTCCATCTCAATCCCAGCCAGATATTACTTTTGAATTTTATTTTTAAGAAATTTGAAGATATGGAAAGAGTTACCTTACCTTACCATTTCTCTGAGAGTATGAAGCTTATATCTTAAAAATGACTGTCAGTTTGTAATACATTCAATTAAAGGTAAATGTGCAAATATATTCAAAAGCAGGGTGGGTCAATACTTTATAGGGATTTTTCTCACAATAGGTAAAGGCATAACTGAACAAAACAGACTAGGAATTAAAAAAGGTAAACTTTTAAGTGAGCTTTCAGTAATCACTATATATATTTAATTGGCATGTTTTTTAAAAATCAGTATTAGGAACTATTAATAATATAAGCACTCAAGATTTCTGAGCTATTTTTTGTGGATAAAATACAGTCCTTAGATTGCAGGGACTTGAAAAATAAAGACAGTCCTTATATTTAAAAAAATTAAAAACATACAATGGGGAAGAAGTTTTAACATGGTCCACTTCCTTTTTATAGGACAAAATTACTTTAAACTGACAATTAGATAACAAACTTAAATTGAAAATTGTCAAACACTGAATAGGTCACAAAGTAGTGTTGTAAAGATCTATTTTACTGAGGTGTTTGGAAATAAACTAGATATCTGTTCAGAATAATTTAGGCTTATTGACCCTAAGTCAAAAGAACTTTGACACTGTAAGATTCCTCAAAACTCTTACTCCAAGGTTATGTGATATAGATATATCAAATAAACTAATTTTGCACATTATTTATTTTTAAGTGATATATACAAATAATAGATCATATACTAACTAGTGGTTTGATTGAAAGCTAAGGTTTTACTGAGAATTTATAATAATAGCATGCATTATTGAAAACATGAAATAATTCTTTTCTTAAAATGAGGGTAAACAAAAAAAATCAGAAACAATTCCTGCACTGATCTGTTTAAGGATATAAAAAATTTTTGAAAAGTAACTTAGTGTTAAGAACTAAAAAGTATCTTAAAAATGTGGTACTATTACAGAATATTTGGCTTTTTTTAGAATACAAACGACAATGAATAGACTTCCTTGGGACATTAGGACTTTTCATTTTCAAATGTTTTTAAATGATTCCATTTTTGAGCAATAAATTATTATTCATAGCAATAATCTTGGCCCAAACTGAATTTTTAATATGGCATAAAAAAAATTGAGACTCTGTGAGAAGCATTCTTACTCATTTTTTCTCTTTATAATTTATACAAAGGAATGTATAACACATACATATTATGTTTTCCACATATTAAAAATATACATTCTTCTGTATTAAATCTTTAATTTGGGTACAATATTAGAGTACTTGAGAAATATAATTAGAAAAAAACGTGCAATTCTAATTTCTCCTAGATTTTTTTTAAAAAGTATGTTAAATATTATTTTGACTAATAGGGGTCCCGGGCTTAATTTAAGCACTATTTCTCCCAGGGTTTGGGTATAATAAAGATAATTAAAAGGAGTAATACATAATGAACAAAGCACACTAATCAAATTTCTAGGAATGAAAGAACTATAATCACTTGTTAAACTGAAAATCTAAGAAACAAAACTAATAAAAATCATTTTTGTAGCAAGAGCACTGATTGATTCATCATTAAAATATCACATAAATACTATGTTATTCTACAAATTAATATAAAGCAAAATAGATTTATTTGTGTAGTAAATCTCAAGATTATTGAACAGTAATAAAATATAGACCGCACCTTTATTTTCTTACAATTTTATGTAATGTATATCTGGGACATGTTTTTAAAAGTGTAGGTTCATTTTCTCGTTGGCCTAAAAATTTGACTATAATCTTCAGCTGATATAGTGTTGATGATACATTTAAATTCTTTCTCTTCCCTTTCTCTTTTCTCCTTCCCCCTCTTAAAATGTCATTTTAATGTCACATGGAGAAAAGTTGTTTTTTTTTTCTTTTTTAAACACATCGACGCTATCAGATGTAGGACAGCAGAGTAGTAGAGAAGAAATATTGCCACTGTGAAGGCTCAATGAAAACCTTGTTATTAATTCTTTTTCATGAAATTTATTTCAGAAGTTAAAATAAACTAGAGCAAACTATTAAAATGAAGTAGTAGTAGTAGTCTGGAGGGAGTGGAGACTACTCCTTAAGGTTAGGTAGTAGTGACTGATTAGCAGCAATATTGAGGGAGAAAAGATAACACATTGTGTTTAGCATCATATAATAGCAACATAGAGAGATTTTATTAAGGAGTAAACTAAGTGATTTGACCAAGTCCCACAGCTAATTTTGCAGCAAGCCCATTTTAAAACCCAGATGTCTTGACCTCCTGACTTCCAGCTAGCACTTGTTTTTTCCTTTACCATTAGGAATTACTTTAATAAAGTTTTATAGAATAAACATTTGGGACTGTATCATTTATCCCATCACATAGTGGTAAAGAGCACATATTCTCGAGTTTCACTGCCTTGGTTTGAATCCAGAGTCCGCCTCAGTCTCCTAACCCACATAACAGGAATAACCACAACCAGGAGTTTATGTAACCTCTCTTGACTAACTTAACTGCCTTTCCATTCCCTCCGTCAAACATACCAATGGGTAATGCAAAACACTGAATTCTTGGAGTCTGTAGGCCCTTCTTTGGCTTGTCCAAGCACCCTTAGCAGTTGAACTGTATAGTCACTAAAAGTCAGGTATGATTGTAGTCAAACCTATTTATTCCAGTTTTACCTGTTAGTATAATTATATAAATTATTTAAATATTCAATTTCTAATGAAATAATTACAAAAAGAGCTGTTTATAAGAAGACAAATTTTACCACTTTGGCAAGATTCAATAAAGGTGAGATAATTAAAAATATTGCTAAAGAATTGGATGTGGGCAAAAGTAATCATAAAAATTAGGGAAAAAAATCTTAAAAAACTGAATAAAAGTCTGATTGCTTCACAAAGGTTTTTAAGTTTTTAAGGAAAGTGAAAATATAATTAAAGATGGTGTTTTATGGGTGTAGTATAAGGCCAGAAAAATTGCATGGTTTTCAAAAACCAAATTTCTCACCGACAGAAAAAGGTCTGGCCTTATACCAAAACATAAATGATTACATGTATATATTTTTTTTAACATAGGAACTTTTTAAAACATTTCCCATGTTACTAGACTTACTGCTATTAATCTTATAACTGTCTTCTTTCATTTATGTCAGATAAAAATGTTTTTAATTAAGTAATCCATTGAAGGTGCTTAGAATAGTGCCTATTGTCTAGGGAGAGCTCAAGAAATTCCAGATATTATATTACTCGGTGTCCTCTAGAGCAGTGATTCCCAATCTTTTTGGCACCAGTCATGGAAGACAATTTTTCCATAGACGGTGGAGCGGGGATTGAGGAGTGCAGTGCTCAGGTGGTGATGCCAGCGATGGGGAGCAGCTATAAATAAATACAGATGAAGCTTTGCTCGCTCGCCTGCTGCTCACCTCTGGCTATGAGGCCTGGTTCCTAAGTTTCACGGAAGACAATTTTTCCATGGATTGGGGGGTGGGGGTGGTAGGGAGGGCGGAGCTCAGGCTGTGATGTGAGGCCCGGTTTCTAACAGGCCACCTTCTGGTACTGGGCCCCGGCCCAGGGGTTGGGGACCGTAGCTCTAGAGGATGCAAATAGAGTTCCAGACAGAAAATTATCCGCTTGTATAGAGATCATATAAGGTAAAATATATATACACAAACACACACACACACACACACACACACACACACACATATACATCTAGCATTTATTGAATATACTATATTCCTGACATTTTTCAGTATTTTCATTTCCCAAACTGTAACATATATCACAGAAACATATATACACAGCAATACTGGGCTCATTGTTACCAACATACTAAATAAATGTAAATCATGATGGAAAATTTTTAATTGTAAAATACAGGAAGCAGAAATATGGTATTACTATCCAATATAATAAATAACTAAATACAATAAAACTATTGGCAGTCATCACCAGAGGAAAGGAGGATGCAAATACTTTCTACCAATAATAATTCATAAAAACAGAAATTAGATTTATAATCTTGTCATACTTAATACTCTATCCTAGCAATTTTAAGCACTAGTTCTTAAATTTTGGTTAATCTGTGGCATATTCTCTGTTTGGCTTCCATAGCCATTTTCCACCTTTCTTTGCTCTGCTCTGCTCCTGCAGAAAGCAAATTTCTATTTGCTTTAATCAATAGGCTCCCTTGTCTTCTGGCTTCTGGTTAAGTTTAGTCAACATGAGGCACTAGCAAGAGAATTGAGGGTTGAAAGAGTAAGATCAGGGTATTTATTCCCCAAGTCTTAGGTTGGCAGGGGCTACTTCTCTCTACTGAAGATCAGTGCTCAAGATGCTTTCCTTTTTCTCTTAATTCCAGTGACCTCTAGATCTCCTTGCCCTTTCAGACTAGGGCTAGTAATGGCTTCCCGCTATTGTTAGTCTTAGAGAGCTTCAATCATCTTTTATGAGTATACCTTATGCCTAACCATTCTCTTGTGGATATCTGTCCTTTCATGAATGTCCCCAACTTCATTTGAGTGTTTCATTGCTTTCTTGTCAGATCCTGACTGATAGGAGTTACTGGTAGCAGGAATGGCCTAAGGCTCCAGTCAAGATGGAATTCTGGGATTGGGGTGTTCATATCTGAAGAGAAAAGGATAGCTGCCTTACCAGGGAGTTCATGGGAGAGTGTTATTCCTAGGCATCTGCTGTCAAGGTGATTATTCAAATTGTCACTGGTGGTAGCATGGAATGAAGTACAATCCAGGGTAAGTTTTTGGGAGCTGTGGCATTGACTTGCTAAAGTAGCAATCGCAGTGTGTACAGTGAAGATTATAGTGTGACATGGCTACTTCTGATGGCACCAAGGAGCATACACAGGTAAAGGGACAAATTGAAGGTCTTGATGCTCAAGTCAGAACACAGGAGAAATACCAGAAAGTTTCTCATTCAGCTTTGAAAGAGTCCCCCATTCGCTTAATACTTGGGGTAAATAAGGCTAAAGATCAACTCCAGAATCTGATTAGAAGGGTTATAGAATTGCAATGTTAAAAATAGGCATTACCAAGACCACCAGTTTTTGGTAACTGGACAGTGATAGGAAAGGGGTGAAACATGGGATAGGAATGGTAATACCTTTTTCCCTCCAACCTCACTGAAGTATAATTGGTACAACAAAAAACTGCATATCATTCATAAAATTTGGAGAGTTGGGACATACGTATACACTCATGTTACTATCACTACAATCCAGGTAATAAATGCAATAGTCACCTTCCAAAAATTTTCTTGTGTCCCTGTTTTTTTGTTGCGGTAAGATCACTTAAGATGAAATCTACCATCTTAACGAATTTCTAAGGACACAATACCTTATTGTTACCCATAAGCATCATGTTGTATGGCAGATCTCTGGAACTAACTTATTTTGTATAACCGTACCTGTATATGCATTAAACAATAACTCTCCATATCCCCCTCTCTGCATCCCTTGGTGACTGTCATTATATTGTCTACTTCTACATCTTTGACTATTTCAGATGCCTCATATAAGAGGAATAATACAGTATTTGTCCTTCTGTGATTGAATTTTTACTAAAAACATAATGTCAACCAGGTCTATCCATTTTGTCACATATGGAAGAATTTTCTTCCTTTTAAAGACTGAGTAATATTCTACTGTATGTACGTACCAAGTTTTCTTTATCCATCTGTTGATGGACATTTAAATTGTTTCCCTGTCATGGCTATTGTGAATAATATGGCCATGAACATGAGAGTGCAGAATGTCTTCAAGATCCTAATTTTAATTCTTTTGGATACATGCCCAGAAGTGGGATTTCTGGATCACATGGTAGTTGTATTTTTAATTTTTTGAGGAACGTCTATACTGTTTTACATAGCAGCTGCACCATTTCACATTCTCACCAATAGTATATAAGGGTTCCAATTTCTCCACAACCTCCAATGCTTATCTTTTATTATTATTTTTCTCTTTTTAAAAAAATTTTAGACTATCGCAGGGGTATAAATGTTTAGGTTACATGAATTGCTTTTGTACAGTTCAAGTCGAAGATGCAAGTGTGCCCATCAACCAGATAGTGTGCATTGTACCTGATAGGTGTGAATTTACCTATGCCCTCCTTCCTCCCACCTGCTTGATTTCTGCTAAGTTTTACTTCCATATGTGCACACAAGAGTTGATCGGTTAGTTCCAATTTAATAGTGAATACATGTGGTGTGTGTTTTTCCATTCTTATGATACTTCACTTAGAAGAATGGTCTCCAGTTCCATCCAGGTTGTTACAAAAGATACTAGAGCACCATTTCTTTATGGCTACTAGTATTTCATGGTATACATCTACCACATTTTACTAATCCACTCATATATTGATGGGCACTTTGGTTGATTCCACATCCAGGTGATTGTGAATTGTGCTCAAGTGTCTTTTGGATATTAATAAAATGACTCTTTTTCCTTTGGGTAAATACTCAATAGTGGGATTGCTGGATCAAATGGTAGGTCTACTTTTAGTTATTTGGGGTATCTCTATACTACTTTCCATAGAGGTTGTACTAGTTTGTAGTCCCACCAACAATGTATAAATGTTCCTTTCTCTCTGCATCCATGCCAGCATCTGGGGAATTTTTGATAAAAGCTATTCTCGCTGGAGTTAGGTGATATCTCATTGTGGTTTTGATTTGCATTTCCTTGATGATTAGAGACATTGAACATTTTTTTCATGTTTATTGGCCATTAGTCTCTCTTCTTTTGAAAAGCTTCTGTTCATGTCTTTTGCCCACTTTGTAATGGGGTGGTTTGATTTTTTTTTTTTTTTTTTTTTTGCCGATTTGCTTGAGTTCCTTGTAGATTCTGGTTATCAGCCCTTTATCTGATATACAGCAGGAAAAATTGAGAGCTTTCCCACTTAGAACTGGAACCAGACAAGGCTGCCCACTCTCACCACTTCTATTCAACATAGTGCTAAAAGTCCTAGCTAGAGCAATGAGGCAAGAGAAGGAAATCAAAGGTATCCAAATGGGGAAAGAAAAGGTCAAATTATCATTCTCTTCTGATGATATGACTTTATACGTAGAAAGCTCCCAAAGATTTGGCCAAGAGACTCCTGGAATTCATAAATAAATTCCACAAAGTCTCAGGTTACAAAATCATTGTACACAAATCAGTAGCATTCCTACATGCCAACAAAAGTCAAGCTGAGAATCATATCAAAGACTCAATACCTTTCACAATAGCAATAAAGAAAATAAAAATTCCTAGGAATGTATTTAACCAAGCAGGTGAAAGACCTCTACAGGGAGAACTATGAAATACTGAAGAAGGAAATTACAGAGGACATGAACAAATGGAAAAACATATTATGCTCATGCATCGGCAGTATCAACAGTGTTAAAATGTCTGTACTACCCAACGTGATCTACAGATTCAATGCAATGCCCATTAAAATATCATCATTTTTCACAGATCTAGAAAAAGTAATTCTACACTTCATATGGAATCAGAAAAGACCCTGAATAGCCAAAGCAATCTTAAGCAGAAAGACCAAATCAGGAGGCATCAATTTACCAGACTTCAAGCTATACTACAAGGCTACAGTAACCAAAACAGCATAGTACTGACACAAGAACAGAGACATAGATCAATGGATCAAAACACAACCCAGATATAAAACCATCCTCATATTGCCACCTGATCTTTGACAAAGCATACAAAAATGTACACAGGGGAAAAGAATCCCTATTCGATAAATAGTGCTGGGAAAATTGGATAGCCACATGTGGAAGACTGAAACAGGATCTGCACCTCTCACCACTCACAAAAATTAATTCACGGTGGATAACAGACTTAAACCTAAGGCATGAAACCATAAGAATTCTAGAAGAAGATGTTGGGAAGACCCTTTCAGACATTGGCCTAGGCAAAGAATTTACAAAGAAGACCCCAAAAGCAATCACAACAACAAAAATAAATGTTTTATGATAACCATTATAATGGATACGAAGTAGTATCCTGTGGTTTTGATTTGCATTTCCCTTCTGATTTGTGATGTTGAACATCTTTTCATACACTTGTTGGCCATGTGTATGCCATCTTTGGATACATGTCTACTCAAGTCCTTTGCCTATGTTTAAAATCAGATTTTTTCACTATTGAGTTTTAAGGCTTCCTTATATATTTTGGAAATTAACCCCTTATCAGATACATGATTTGCAAATATTTTCTTTCATTCCATAGATTGTCTTTTCTCTGTTGTTTCCTTTGCCATATAGAAGCTTTTTTAGTTTAATGCAATGCCATTTGTCTATTTTTTCTTTTGCTGTCCGTGCTTTTGGTGACATATCCAAAAAAGCATTGCCCAGGTGAATGCCAAGGAGCTTTTCTTCTACGTTTTCCTCTAGAGGTTTTATCATTTCAAGTCTTATGTTTAAGTCTTTAATACATTTTGAGTTGATTTTTGCATATGTTGTGAGAATAAGGGTCCATTTTCATTCTTTATCCAGTTTTCCCAACATAATTTATTGAAGAGACTATCCTTTCCCCATTGTGTGTTCTTGGTACCCTTGTGGAATGTCAGTTAACTGTAGATATGTGGATTTATTTCTGGGTTCTGTACTCTATGCCATTGGTCTATGTGCCTGTTTTCATGCCAGTACCACATTGTTTTGATTGCTGTAGATTTGTAGTATATTTTGAAATCAGGAAGTGTGGTGCCTCAAGCTTTTTTGTTCTTGTTCAAAACTGAGGATGGCGTTATCTGATAAAATACTGAGGAGGCTCAGAATGTTGAACCCTCAAACACTCTTAAACCATCCTTGCAATAAAACACAGTCCTCCTCACTTTTCTGTCTAAGGAAACTGGTAATTCCATATAGTAAAAAAGACTTTCAATTACTTCAGCTAAGGCAGGAATCCCATTAGAGAATGGCAGTTATTTTCATAACTCATTTCTATTACTGCTCATTGCCTATGAGTTCATAAGTTAGATCCTAATATAGCCAAAATCAAGGCTTAATCCAGAAGACAACCTATACAATGAAAGAACTGCAAAACTTTGGCAATTTTTCTCAGCAGGTGTCCAGGTAGCATGTAAGGGTATGTGTTTTAAGGGTTTTATACCAAGAGGATAAACAAAAATGTTAGATTGGGCCAAATTTATCAATATGTCTGTATTCACCTAGGATTTGGAATTTAATGCATTGACTTGAGCAAGTGGAAGTGACTAGTTAATCGCATCATTGATTCAGTGGTGGCTTATTAACATATAGTAAAACTTGAAATGCTTGATCCTTCCTGGCATACTAAAGTGGAAGAAGTCCAAAAACTCAAGTAAAAATATTAGAACTGATCTATTATGGATCACCCTGTTCAGCCATCCCCTAACCATACCCATGGAAGGGCCTGTGGGACTTTCCCTTGACCAAAGAATTAGGAAATACATTGGTGAGGAAAGAACCAGCATACTTCAGAAGCTTTATGACATTAATAACTGTCTTCTCTAGGTTGGCGAGAACAATGGTAGATGCTACAGTGGATTAGTGCATGTAATGTCAATCTCAAAACTATAGAGGCCATGTGGTGGTGTTTAAACAATACTTTCAGGTAGGGGTAATTACCCTAACAAACCATAAGGATGGGGTGATAGAGTGTTTTGTGCTACAGGGTTCTGTGGTGATAGCTAATTCATCATGGATCCCCCAAGAATGAAACACATGGACAGACTACATCAAGCTGCTAAATGACTTACACTGGCATTAAAAGTTTAGGTCTTGTGGGCCAAAACCCAACCTGACTTGCTCTTGTGAGGATTCATGACCTCTTATACTGTGTCTATACTTAAGCCTGTTCACAGGCCCGGAGTCACTCAGTTTTAGGTGGAGACTCACTCAGTCCCTTTCAGAAGGGGCCCTGAAACCTGGTCACGGATGTATATCGTGAATTCTCCTCCAAGCCATTCCAGAATCACAGTAGGTGGCAATTTATGGTGACTGTGTACGGGGAAAAGAGAAATATCAAGTCCTTCCAGGAGTTATTAGATTATTCTATTGGATTAGCTATGAATTGACATTAATCCCTAGAACCCCAAATGCTGCTGTGGCCCACCAGTCAAAGTGGGGGCATATGTAGGTAAAGAAATATGTGGAAATTTGACTCAAGTACATCTTACAGTATTACGGGAATAAATATATTTACTAATGGGGAAAATCCTTACATTGGTTTCCTAACACATGGAGGAAAAGTTATTAATATTATAAAGAGCCAAGAACAATGCTATGCAATAAAAATATAATTGTAATTCAGATACGTAATTTTAAAATTTCTAGTAGTCACCTTTAAAAAAGTAGAATTAATTTTAATAAATTTTATTTAATCAATATATCAACATGTGGCACTAGCCATGTTTAGGTACTTAATAGCCACCTGTGGCTAGTGGCTACCGTATTGGACAGCAATCCCCTACAACTATCACCTCTTCCAAGATACCAACCTAGAAGAAATAATAGATATCTGAGTGAATTACAGGTAACAGTGAGACTATCAGAAAACTGAGAAATGTTGGGGTGGTAATTCACTCTATACACCCATTTAAAATGTTTGTTAGGCTAATGGACAATCTTGATGGTCCTGTGGATAAATACATATTTAATAACATCATAATGCAAACTGCAGATGCAGCTCTAGCTATAGAATCTTTACTGGAGCATATTAACATAGCCCCTAACACCAGGCATGAAGCTACTGATTTGATTTCTTTTTAAAGTAATTCCTATCAACAGAGATAATCAGAAGCAGTTTGCCTTTACATTGCATGGACAGCATACTTTCACTGTCTTACCTTAAGGCTAGGTCAACTCTCCTCTCTGTCATTATATAGTCTGGAGAAATCTTGTTCATCTTGACATCCCACAAAACTTCAAGCTGGAATATTACATTCATGACATTACACTGATAGGACTTGGTGAGCAGGAAGTAGTAAACATCCAAGATACATGCTAGAGAATGGAAGATAAACTCCAAGGAAGTTCAGGGACTTTCAACACTGGTGAAATTTTATGGGTCCAGTGGTCTGGGCATGCTGAAATAGATCCTCTACAGTAAGTAATAAATTGCTGCACCTTGTACCTTCCATCATGAAGAATGAGGAACAAAAGTGGTGGCCTCTTTAGAATCTGGAAGCAACATAGATCACATTTGGGCATGCTGCTCTCATGCATGTACTAGGTAACCCACAAAGCTGACTATGTTGAGAGGAGCCTGGGGCAAGAAAAAGACCTGTAGCATACCTCTGCCATAATGAAAGCTGCCCTATACCTTTGGCTTTAAGATCCAGCAGCTGTAGTGACTTTTGGTAATGTCTGTGGGAAACAGAGATGCTGTATGACATCTCTGTCAATGCAAGTCTCAGTATGAAGATCCCTAGTGGTTTTGTAATAAAGACATGCAATCTTCTACCAATAACTCTTCTCCAATTGAAAATAGCTCTTAATTTGCTATTGGACTATGGTTAAGATTGAGTGACAGCTCACAGGACTCCAAATGACTATTGGCCCAAACTGCACATCATGAGCTAGGTGTTATCTGATTCAACACATCATAAAGCAATATATGTACAATAACATTTCATTGTTAAATGAAACCGGGACCAAGCAGGTTGGGGAAGCCTAAATATACTGCATGAGCAAGTAGCTCAGGTGTCCCTGATATCTGTTACTTCTGTTTCACCATCTGGTCCCTTCAACTTTCACCTTTGGCTTCATGGGTAATGGAGGATGAAACGGTGTGGATCTAGTTTGTAAATGGGTTGTGCAGGGCTTGGTACAAGCTGTGACAACTGTGTTTACAGGTCCACTAAAGGACGCTGGTCCTGATATACAGTGGTAAAATGATATCCCCCAGCAGCCAGAATTTCAGCTAGTACATTTGACTGTACACTTTTCAGGGAGGAAGCGATAACTGAGGTAATGATATATGGCATGGCTGTATGGTCAAGGACTTAAAGAACAAAATTGGAAAACTGGTGACAGAATGTCTAGGACAGAGTTATGTGGATGTATCTTTCAGAATTGGTACAAAATGTGATGATACGGTATCCTATGTGAATTCCCTCTAGTGGGAATTCCATAGTAGAGAAGGCTCTCAGTAATCCAGACAAAGTTATGGATCTTATGGATGGCAGTCAGATTCTTTACTTGGCTAACCTGGAACTTGCTCAACAGGCCAATGTACAAAGTGACAATGGGAGCAGGGATGGAAACTGTATGAATTCAACTAGATGGACTTCCTCCCCTCCATGACTAATTTAACTACCACCACTGTTGAGCTCACAATTTTCCAGTGCTGAGACCCTGATATGGCACCACTCCCCAGGAAGAACAATCAGGTGGTGGCGGGTAGGTTACATTTGACTCCTTCCCACGTCAAGGAAGCTGAAATTTATCCTGATACAAATTGACAGATTTTCAGGATATGTGCCTTCCCTTCCTCTTCAATACTTTTGCAAGCTCCTTCATGCATGGGTTTAACAGAATGCTTTACCAATTACCAGAGTATTCTTACAACATTGCCTTTAACCAGGATACTTATCTCAATAGCAAAGAAAATACAGTTGACACAAATGGACAGCATTCACTGGTCATACCTTATGCCCAGACTCAGCTGGCTAAATGGAGTGGTAAAATGGCCTACCAATGGAGTGGTTCATGTATGGTTAACAGTTGGGAGAAGTTAGGGTGTGTTCTACAGGATATAATATAGGGCCAGTTATCTCCTCCATAGCAAGAATGCATGAGTATGGGAACAAAGAGGTTATGGTAGAAGTGGCCACCCTAGTACATCGAATAACCCATTTAAAGAATTTTTAATCTGTCCTGAAACCTTCAGATTGGTGGTTTTGGAAATTTCTGATACAAAAGGAAGAATGTTTTCACCAGGGTTCGGAGTTCTAGTTCTGTTGCATTGGAAGCCAGGAATATTCACTGGCTATTTTGGCTATCTCAAGCTGCTGAACTTACAGTGATGGGCTGATAATTTTGCCAGACTATCAAGATGATTGTGGGTTGCTGCTATACAATGGGGGCAAGGAGAACTACGGTCTGAACTCAGGAGATTCGATGGGGCATCTCTTTAAAAATACCTGTCCAATAATTTTGTTTATTAAACAAATGCAGTAATCTGAGAAAGACAGGAACACCAAAGACTCAGAACTTATAGCAATTAAGGTTTGGATCATCTACTGGATGAAAAACTCAATCTATCCCGGTGCTAAACAGAGGGTAAGAGTAAGGAAAAATGGAACTGAGTGGATGAAGAAGGCTATACTGATCAATTTTGAGCAGTTTTGACCAATTAGAGAAGCATGGACTTAAACAGCTCTCTTTTATGTTCCACCTATTATGAAGAACATTAGTTATGACGAATATTTTAGATCAATTAGAAGTAAGAATGAATTGATGGGACCTCTTGATGATTCATTAGCTGGATGCCCCTTCCCTAATAGACACTCCATTAAACTCTCTTTAATTACCCAATTTGACTATTATCTGTTTATATATCTGCAAAAATCATGACATGGTAAACTAAGTAGCAAAATCAGCACAAAACAGTTATAAGGACCATATCTTTTTTTATGAAGATAAAGTAACATTTATACACAAAACCATGATATTAAAAGCAACACAATTTTGAAAAGAATGAAGTAGATGTTTAAAGGTATCTATTGCATATAGTTGAGGCAAAAATATATATTCATGAACATCTATGTGTTATATAATCCTTGGACAACTCAATAATACTTTAATAAGGCAGAGTATGTGGCTAGCTAAAGGAAATACCTGTCATATCTTAAAAATATCGTTCAATAAAAAATAATTTTCATAATAAAATACCACTTTAAGATATAATTTTCATAGCATAATTTTAAAATAAAACACAAAATCTTACAGTTGGATGTGAGTGCATTACTTTAAGTCAGGGAGGAAAGAAAAATGTATACTTAGAATATTTTGTTTAATGTTCATTACTCCAAATTTAAGAGTTAATGTTTGAAGTAGTTTTACGTAATTCACATTCATGTTAAAAAATTAAGTCCTTAAAGACTAACAGGAAAAATGCAAAGAAAGATAACACAATAAGCATTACCTCACAACCTCAGCACTCTCTAATGCAATTTATCAATGCAGGTGAAGATATTACTTACACTATATCTTCATAATAAATTAAAATTTAGTACATGATTATGGACAGAAGGAGCAAATAAAACTGGCTTAGGAGTGTTATATGTTAATTTTCCACCTTTAACTTCTTGATTATGGCAATTCATGCTAAAAGTCAAATGAGATTCATTCAGATTTCTGATCATTCTTTCTCTTTTATGTACTATATTCTTGCATGTTTGAAAAAAATCAAAACTTATTCTAATTTTTAAATGATTTATGAAGCAGAGATAGTGTCCAATGACTATAGTTTGAGAACTAAAGATACAAAGAGGATTAAAATAGAGTATTAAACATTCTAACAGCCAATTTTCTAACGAATATAATAACTTCAAGTTTAAAAATAACAATATTTGATTTTCTCACTGAGGTCCCAGCCTAAACATTCTATTAGTTAAAGAAACAAACAAAATAACCCTATAGTTTTCATCTCCTCTGTAGTAAATTCAGAATGTAACTGTAATATTTTACTAGATCTTCAATTATCCTGGATTAATCATCATTGCTGCATTAATAATTGTAAAATTTAAGAATAGAATTTATATAACAGCTGTTTTTCTTATTCCAATATCTTGAGACAAGATACTCTTCAGTTGACGGTGCTCCTCTTTGCCAAGACTTTAAGTCTAAAAAAGGACCATATGCTTCCTGCAGATTCATCAGTTATTTAATGTACACAAATGATAATATTGCCTAGGTCTTTCCCAGGTACACATCAAAGCTATAAATTACTTAGTATTATTCTATACCACTCTCCCACATTTTCACATTTTAGCTTTCTTCTCAAAGAGCTGGTGTCACTTACCAGAGTGGGTCCTGAGGTGTCCTGTGAGGGCGTCCCTTCTCCTGCAGGCGTAGCTACAGAAAGGACATTTGAACGGCTTCTCTCCAGAGTGTAACTTTATGTGTCTCAGAAGGTTGCCCTTCTGAGTAAAAGAAGCTCCACACTGGTTACAGTGGAAGGGGCGTTCACCTGCAGCAAGGAGCAGAAGTGGGAAAGATCAAGTAGGTTATGTGCACATGACTAATTTGCCATCCTCTGTTAACCAGAGCCAGTTCTCTATGCTAAGAAAGTTCATCTCCCCCATAGATCTTCCAAACATTTATCTTCCTAGAATTCGCTTTGCCAATACAGTACCAAGGTGTCAAGCGTTAGGCCAAGTGGCCATTTCCCCTCTTCATATGCATTTGATAAGATTCCTGTCATTGACTCAAATGAATAAAAACAGCATTTACCATTGGTTGAACTATGTGCCATCACTTTACTGCCTTACTGGTTGCTTTACATACAATATCTCAATCCTCACAATGACACTAATAATTAGGTATTATTAATTTCAATTTACAAATAAATAAATTATTCACTTGAGAACATATGTGATTACAGTAACAGAGCTACTAAGCACTCGAGCTGAGAACTGAACTGGTTTGTCTGACCACAGAATCTTATTCTCTTTAATTTACCATGCTTGCTCTTTTAAAATTCACAGGAATTCTGGGTTGAAAGGGATCTGGAGTTTAACTCCCTCGGTTAGCTAATAAGGAAAAGGGGGCCAAAAAAGTTATAGCAAGTGAACCAGCTTACGAAGCTCACTACCACAAGATCTCCAAATATAGGCCAGGTCTCTTGATTCTCCTGGTCACTAACAGTAACACCTTACGCAATTTCCCGAGATATCAGGGAAAACCCTAAGAAAATTATTTATCCTGACATTTCCTGTATATTATCTTTATTTTGTGAAAAGCATTTGTTTGAAAGGAATCTTTTCTTCCTTTTCTCCTATTATTGAGATTGCTAAAAAATTGGTTAAGCCTCAATTATCAATTCTGTTGATATCTGTTATTATCAATTATCAAGTCTGTTGCTATCAACTGGCCATCACCAATGTCAAACATAAAAATATGTAGGTAATGAAGCAGTAAAATTGGCAAGTAGGGTCAAACTGATAAAATTATTAAACTTGGAAGAAAATAATATTATTTTAAGTTGTCTATCTCTAAAGAGAGATATGAAATAAAATATAAAGTAATGCATAAATAGTAAAATGTTACATACTAAAGCTCAATGTTTAGAATAAAAAGAAAATTAAAGAAACATTTCCCTTTACATTGAATTGGACCATTTCTGTACTTAAGGCTAGATGATTATAATTCTAATAGTTTTTCAAGAAATTTACATTGAATTGTCATGTTTCGTGTGTTTAATTGAAACATTAATATTAATGGTTAACAAAACCAGTTTTTTTTTTTTTGCCCTTTGATATAATGCAAACTCAATGATTCTTTAAAGAAAGCTAGGAAGTATAAAGAAGATACACTGCAATCACTTTTTGGCAGCAGATCTGCAAATTCTATTATATGTATGTTATAAACCCTAGAGAAACTGAAAAATTGATAGAGCAGATGTACCTCAAATTCTGTAGTGTCTATTCCTTCTGGAACTTAGTGATACCAAAAAAAGTGTAAACGGCCTGTGTGGTCGGGGGTTAAGGTTTTTTCTTAAGAAATCTGGAGCTCTCATGAACTACATCTACAAGAGTTCCTATATTGATGTATAGGGTTGAAAAAATTATCTATCAGGTTAAAGTTACCTTAAATTGTATTTTCCTTAACTAGTTTAATTTGGTAAAACCTAAAACCCCTTACATGAAGTCTTACAAAATAATCAGAGTTTTTAAATAAATCCAATTTTGGCAGATATATGTTATTTTTCACACACATATACAACTTAATTTTTGATTCTTTAACAGTCTGCGAGTTTTAAAAATCATCATATTCTACTGTCCACCCTGCCATGGAATTGCATAGTAATAAAGGGAAGGACAGAAGCATTTCCTTCACAAGTCGACTTTTTAAAGAAAGAGAAAAATGGCAAATATAAATTATACTTTTCACTCCAAATATTTGATTTTACTTTTAGATCCTCTCTATGTAAGGTTTCCCAGGCAAGTAACAAATCAGAATGCAATAACTTTACAAAGGAATTAAACTAGTGAGTATAGCGAACAAAAAAATTTGAAATCACGTTTGCCTTTAGAAAATACCCCTATAGCATGCTGACTTAGATTTTCTTTAAGCCTCCTACAATCTTTGAGTTGAAATATTTAAAAATCCCTAGTTTAGAGTAGTTAATTCATTGTTCAAAATGACGCTAATCTAAAAAAGAAAAAATAATGGGTATAAATCTTTTTTAAAAAAATGTTTAATTTAGTTAATTAAGATTAATGAGACTAACAACAGGGTAATTTAGGTTTTAAATTTACGACATACTCCGGATACTTTCAATTTTTTAATAAGAAATTACTTTTGAATTTACATGATCATCGTCAAATGGAGTAGAAAGAATGAAAGGTGCTCTAGGTATAGCTGGAAATATTGTCCTGTTGTTATGTGTTGAAGTTGTAGTGCAGAGGCCTTTGGTAAGTAACCATGGCCAAACATAAGAACAAGGCATGATGAAAGTAACCAGTCATGCTCCTCTTTTGGTAAGAGAAAAGAGGTACTGACAATGATGCACTTTCATTTCAACCAGATAAGGCTTTGAGAAATACTGACTTGAATTATGAATAAGTCTTGATGTTTCTTACTTTTGGATACTAATTCTATGGCTTTCCTCATTTTAGGCTGTTACCTGCTTAACTCCTCTTAGTGTCTTTATTATATGAAACAAGAATCATTTCAACAATCCAGTTGTTTTATTATGTTCCACATTAATGTTAGTTGGAATTACAGTGAAACCCTCAATAACACTACTGTTGGAAACCAGGAGGAAAACAGGTAACTTAGGAGACTGGTTTTGGGTATACATAATTATACTTCAGGAATTACCCAAATGTGGGAGTCATATCTGTTTAATAACAAATAAAAAGTGAATTAATTCCATTTTTGTAAAAGCCATTTCTGTAAAACATCAGCAAACCTTTTATTCAATGTTGTGGCATATTTCCTGGCCCAGACATCACAGAGACATGTATAAAATCATCTGATAAGTAAAAGGTTCAGTTAATTACCTTTTGTCTAGGCAAATGTCAGACATGGAAAAAACTCCATACTGTCTATGCAGCTTTAAACAAAACATCTCAATTATTTCTTTTTAATAATTTGTTCTTTAAACTAAATGGACTGAATCGGCCTTTTGAGAGTCAGTTTAGACTTTGAAAAAATATGAATCATGTTCTTTATATGTAAATCAAAGCAAATTTTCAGAAAACCTCACAAATTTACTAACAACTGTATCAATGATATTACAATCTAAGTTGAAAAAATTAAGTAAGTTATTGTGTTTGTAATCATTAATCTTTCCACTGGTGGGCACAAGAATCTTGACTAACAATTCTGGATCCAGGAGAGCAATTAAGACATGGTCATGGTATTTTTCATGTCCATTCTCAATCTGTTGTATATTTTTTTAAACAAAGTCTACCAATCTTCTGGTTATTTTTAGTTATTAACTGAATGATGTTATACATTATTTTTATTATGGAATAATATTTTGATAGTTTACTTTTATAAACACATATTTCTAGACATGTGCTTAAATATTTAGTTGAAATGTAAATGATAGGTACATCAAATTGCTTTGGTGAATCAAAGACACAGGGTGCTCCTATGTTGGATGGGACAACCACCTGCAAATATGCAAAATCTCAAAGAACCTGTTGAGAGAGCCTTGGAGCAAGAGAATGGCTCCACAAGGCTGCAATGTACAAAATATGGTGCTGAAAACGTAGTTACAGAGATGGGAGTACTCTACCCCCACGGAGGGGCAAAATTAAGGATATGTTTATAATGTTCCCATCGATTCGTGTTCATGCATGAATTGATTTACTAACCCTACTTATTTACTTCTCTCTATATTCCCAGTGAAGAGTGCCTGGAGTATCCGATGACAATATTACCTGATTACTTACTAAAGTAGGAATACCAAAGAAATAACATCAAGCCATTTATAAGACACTGGAATTGGCACTTTAGTAGAGCATGAAAGAGAAGAAGAAATGAATTAGATCTAATACTTCACATGTTGTTGTAATGAATTTGGTGGCTGTGCATCTTTTTTCACTATCATTTTCATATTAGATATTCTACAAGATAAAAACACTAAAAAAATGTTTCCCAAAGGCTTTATAAGGATTTAAGATGGTGTCTTTTATATTAGCTATAAATAATTGGTAACAGTGGGAAATTCTAAAATGAAGACGGTACATGGTGTTAAGGGAAAACAACATTTGGTTAATGACTTGATTCTGACTACATTTTTCTCAATCTAGTTTAAATTAAACACAAGTAAACCTTCTATTCTCAAATAGTATTAAAGTGGAGTTGCAAAAAAAAAAAAAACATGTCAGGACCCACTCAGATGTATAAACAGGGTCATCATAAATACATGTTAAAATGTCTAATTTAAAGATGTCATATCCACAATTTTAAAGTCAACAAAGCATGGTAGGTATCTCAAGTTCTTCCATGAATACCTATTAGCTTTAACAACAATCTTTGAGATCTGAAGAAAGTGTAATAGTTGGTAAAATATTCCAATAAACGATTAACAAAAAAAGTTCATAGTGTTGCAAGTGTACTTTAAACGGTCGTTTTAGTTCATACTCCTTGGGCTTTACTAGTCTTACATTCCTAGGACTTGTGGAAATCTATGTAACTATTTCTAAACATTTTTCATGTCAAATATATTATTTTCAGAATTAAAATAATTCAACTCTACCACTATAGTCCATAGCAAATGGACAGTAGAGTAGGTATATAATTATTGTTGTATTTACACACTAACAATCCTCATGAATATCACTGTAGATACAGTGAAACATTAATTAACCTAAGTTTTCAAGAAAGGATACTCTAGTTCATTGAAATTTCTTAACTTAGAACATAAAAGGTTTATTAAAAATCTTCAAAAATTGTTTTTAGTATATTAGTCTTAAAATTAGCACTATATGCAATTTAAGTGAAAAGTCATTAGACTGATTTTGCTTAGTTTGTATTTTAATAGAAGTTACACGTTTGAATTAGTGTTATCTTCCTTAATATAACCACTCTGACACAATGAATATATTATAGCTTTGTGGAACTTGCTTTTCAGAACTGTAGTTAGAATTATTTCATAAGCATAGATGAAAAGTAGATTATTTAATAGTCGTTTCCCTTTTGTCTTATCAAACAGATACCAAGCTTGATCTTTTATCCTTTCCTAAGATATTTTTAAAAATTAAAGAAAAAATTTGTACTCATAAATATTTTAAAAATATGATGCTTTTTAAAAAGGAAATTAAAAAAAATTACCAAAAAGCAAAATGTAACTGAACTTATGGTTGGAATATGTATGTATGTTCTAAAGCAGATGATTTTGATTACAACACTAATTTTAATGTGTAACTTCTCACTGTAATTTTAAAAATATTAGCCTAGGTCATATGTGACAATAAATTATTGATATATTGATATACCAAGGCTAGCATATTTGAACAAAACCAGTCTGGGCATCAGAAAACCATGGTTCCAGCCTTAGTAATGCCCTTACCCACATAAGGGATAATGGACAAATCACTTGACTGTTTCTTCAAGTATAAAATGAGAGGTTTGGACTTAAAAAAACTTCAATATACCTTGTATCTTTCATGTTTTAAGCACCCAATTATTAAACTGATTGTTTAGAAATAAAACTTTAAAATAAATTTCTTTATTGTGATTTCTCTTCCAAAAGAATATATTTTAAAACTGAGATTAGTTATTAATATTTTGCTACTTTTCATTGTGAAACCTACCATTACCTTTAAACTAATTTTTATAGGGCTTGAAACTTTCTTTTAAAAATCAACAATCCTCCTATTTTACCACAATCTCATTTCTGTCATTTTTTTTTTTTTTTTCAATTTTGGCAAAAGATTTTGAGAGATTTAAATAAGGCTTCTCATTTGGTTGGTTTTCGTGAAGGAGTTTTCACCTCCTAAATGTCTAAAAGTACACATTAAATTAATCTGAGGGCTTTTTCCTAACTCTATTCCATGATTACACATTTCCACCCTCATGCCCGCCACCCTTTTTCATCTTCAACCCCACATGTCTCCTTGCAGGAATTATAGCCAAAAATTACAGAAAGGTAGTAACATCCCTGAACTACCAAAAACTACCTGCCTACTACCAAGAGCTGTGCTAAGCAAAGATTGATTAGCAATTCTATTTCAAGGAGTTAACTTGATAAAGTGAAAATGATTCACCCCTATATAAATGCATGAGTGCCACTTTGTAGTATAAACTCTAAGCTACTAAACTATATTACCTGCCCATGGGTATGGTAAAATATGTATAGAAATACAAAAAGATTAAGTTACACAATGAAATTCTCCTATACCTTGTGAACCCTTATCATATTATTGCTATATTAAGAACTGTGGAAACTGAATCCCAAACTTCTTTTCTGATATGTTATTCAGATTTGAAGGCTGGAAGTCAAGACCCAGGCTACTCTCTGTTTTTCTGCAATCCAATACTAGCAGAATTCTGAAAAGGTAGTTTCACCATTGCCACCCCTGAATAAAAAGGAAAGAGAATAGATGTCAGGTAATATCAACATCAGATGTCACAGGCAGTCATCAGGTTATTCTTTCAGCTGCTTACCAGTGTGACTCCTTTTATGTACCATAAGCACATTGGGCCCAATGCAAACCATGCCACAGACGTCACATTTCAGTTTACCATTCGGAAGCCGGATTCCTCCCTCGCCTTGAAGCTCCTGGACTTTCCTGTTGTCAGCCACCTCGCTGCTCTCAATTAGGGGTTCTTCTAGGCTGCTACCCTCATCATGGCCCCTGATCTCGTCTTCACGGCTCAGGGGTTTCCTGTCACACTCTTCATCACTCTGCATTTCTACCTTTACTGAATTTGCTGTAATTTCAAAAGAAAAAAGAAATTTTAAGTACATATTATGTGTTCTTACCTACATCTCTTTCCCACCCATTGCTATTCTACTAAATGGGTGAAAAGGATATATTAAGTAGAATATAGTTCATCATGCCATGTTAATACATAGTGTACTCTATGATATTTTAGTGAAAAGGCATGAAAGGATGACTCCAGAAAGCTCTAGGTAAACAGAATGACCCTGTATTTCTGTACACATTTATTTAACTCAGGTAATTACTTTTTAAGTGAGTCTTTAAATAATTCTGTGTTTGAGTTTGTCACTAAGGCTACTATAGCTAAGATAGGATTATGGAAGACACAAGATTAAATATTGCTTAACTCACTGAGTTATGCCTGCTCTTAATTTAACAATCAGGATATATACTTTATACTCTCTATTTCACATCTGAGTACTTGTGCAAACCTGCTTCTGAACAGAGCAAGAGAAACAACTCAGGATCTTAATCCAGCAAATGTCTTTGACATATGAAGGCACACTGTCACGGCATATGTTCTAAAATCAGACTAAACACATATATCCAGTTAAGAGCCGTATAAATGTAGGGCAGGGTGCACAGACTTCACATGCTCTTAAGTTATTCTGCTTTTTTCCCCCTATATAAAGAAATTCTCTATGGAACATATTAGTCTGCAAATCAAAGTATTCTAACTCTAATCTATGCAGACCAAACAGCAGCTAATGACAGGAATGGCATAGCATGCAAGTACACACTTGCGACTGTTAAGAAATTTAATGCCTTTTGTTTGCTGTTTTTGGATCATCCCACAGAAAAGTTGGAATTTTGTTAGCACAGCCCTCATTCTGGATTGCTGACAGAGTCTTTTCACAAAGCAGAAGCAAGCTTTAACTGAATATCAGTATTTTATCCAGCAATCTTGAAAATTTCTTAAGAAATCATATCAAAGTTACTGAGCAAAACAAGTTATTTGGTACTACTTGAATAGAGGAAATATTTTCATAAAAAGGAAGTAAGTTCTTTTCACTGCCATTGTTTTCTTAGAGAAACCACACATTCAGTGATTTGTCATTAGTACTTATCACTAGAGAGAGGGCTTTAAATTGGCTCTTCCCCTGCTCCTCTCCTGAGCTAGAGGCAGTGCGGTTCAAGAGTACTAGCAGTACAATCTTGAACTAATTATTTAATCTCTGAATCTTACATCTTTGGTTTTTAAAGTGGAGATGAATTCAGATTACTGAATAAAGTTTGAGCAGGATAGTTTATCTGTTCAGAGTGATGATCTTAAGCACCTTAAAGAACTTAAGTTCACTATGTCGTCTCCAAAATGTGGATGATAATGGTACCCCTTTCCTAGGGTTCATGTGAGCATTAAATAAGGAAATATAGGAAATGTGCTTATCTATTATTTTTCTCTGGACATATAGTGCTCTATATCATAAGGTTTTTGTGAAAACCAATTAACTTTTGGTTTGTAAACTAAGATCTACAAAAGGTTATACATCCTTCCTGGACCCATCTCCAATAGAGTAGATACTACATTGAGTTTCACCCTATTAATGAATCTGTACTGCCTTACTCATTATGGAGAACAGTAGGGACAACTTTTTACCCATTTTTATATCCCCAGCATGCTCAAGAACTTTGCAGGATATAGGAGATGTTCAAGCAGTATTCACTGAGATGTTTTACTAAGTTGACTAAGAATTTTATTGCTTTAAAAAGCTTGTTTTGTATGTCTAAAGAAGCCATGGACATAATAAGAATCAAACAACATAAAAGATAAAAAATAAAAATTAATGGCCAGGCGCAGTGGTTCATGCCTGTAATCCTAGCACTGTTGGAGGCCGAGGCTGGAGGCCAGGAGTTTGAGACCAACCTGAGCAAGAGCGAGAAGCCTGTCTATACAAAAAAACAGAAAAATTAGCCAGGCATGTTGTATATGCCTGTAGTTCCAGCTATTCGGGAGGCTGAGGCAGGAGAATTGCTTGAGCCCAGGAGTTTGAGGTTTCAGTGAGCTATGATGACACCACTGCACTCTAGCCGGGGCAATAGAGTGAGACTCTGTCTCAAAAAAACAAACAAACAAAAGTCCTTTTCTACCTAACGCTCACAATCTCTCAGTCCCTATCTCAAAAGCAACCATTCTATTTCAAATTCCAAAGCATTTCTAAATCCATTTTATAATGTAATATAATGTGTTCATTCAGACCCTATTGCTGGAAATTGAAGATTATTTCTTGTTTGCTGCTGTTACAGACATTATTTTATAATATACAGAACTGCCACTCAGATATGTTAATACTGGTATTTTATCAGTTTTAATATGCATTTTTAAATTATGAACGCGGTTCTTTATTTTTTCTGAGACTTGTTTATCAAAGTTGTTTGCCCATTTTTCTAATAGGTTATCGATATTTTCTCACTGAATTTAAATGCACTTTATATACTAAGGAACTTACAGCACTGTGTTTTGCAAATAGTTTCATTTATCTTTTTAATCAAGGGTATTTTTTGGCATACACGCTAATTTCACATGTAAAAGTTTTAAGTTTGCAATTATGGCTTCTGGGTTTTATATCTTGCTTCGATAGGTTTTCCATACTGCAAGAAATTCTTCCATGATATTTTTTCTGGTAAGGAAGACTTTTCTAATCAAAGCAAAATGATATCGGTTGCCCTATATAATTCTATATTTCATTCATAATTATCATTTAAAATAAAAATTAAGAAAAATAAAAAGCATAATTTTATACAATATGACTTTACACCAACCTGTGAACAAATTTTTCCACATGTTGATTTCAAGCAATATACTAAAGACAAGAAGCTTCACCGCAATGCCATCATTTATATTCCTGAGTTAGCCAATATTTGATAAGATATACTTAATGAACAAAGTCTATTGGAATTCCATTTCAGGAACTAAAGAAATAAATACCTAAAAGTGTAGTTTTTGAGTCTAAAACTATGGGCCTTGTAAATTTAAAGATAGCACAGAATTAAAAAGAATATGACTGACATTACAATATTATCATTTCTCCCTAGTGAGATTATTATAATAGGGACATTAAAACATAGTATCAACCAACCATTGATAAAAATGTCATTTTTAAAAAGCAGTAGATATAACAAACATAGTTAGGATTTTCTATCCACAGAAGAATATGCATGAAATAAATACAGAAAAAAATAAAGTTTTGCTAAAATGGAAACAGACAAGAAATGGTAACACTATGGTAATCTTTTCTCTAACAATACTATAAGGAATTATGGTGTTTGTCACGTATGAATGTACACCCTTTTCTGTACTGATATAGTAAATCAAAGTGCAACTCCTAATATACACGTCATAGATTAGATTTTGCATAGGTGCCTTTGTACAAAGAAAATCTCACAATAATTAATTTTTAATCCATCTCACTAAAATTAAGTTGAAATTCTAGAAAAAACAATTAGAGTATAATTTAACTCTTAATTATTAAATAGAAAAGTTTTCTCAAACTCTCTCATGATTTATTTTTACAATTTAAGATGTTTCCAATTAACATGGAACACCTAACATTTTAATGATTAAATGCAAGTGTTTGGTAACAAGAATATTCTAAATTATAATTTATATATTAATAAAAGTTGTATTATGACTAGTTATAATATATGAAGTTATAACTACTGCATTATAACTATTAATCATTGTACAATAATATTAACAGGACTTTAGTTTTCAAATCTTTGAAATTAGATTTTGATCTATCTTCTTTTCTTTTACAATTTTGTAACACGAATACATTATTGTAAATGGGCTATGAAGATGAGAACGTATTCATTTGAATGAAATGAAATCTTGCTGTTAGAATTGCAATACCAAGGCTGGGGGCGGTGGCTTATGCCTGTAATCCTAGCACCCTGGGAGGCCGAGGCCGGTGGATCTTTTGAGCTCAGGAGTTCGAGACCAGCCTGAGCAAGAGTGAGACCCCCGTCTCTACTAAAAATAGAAAGAAATTAGCTGGACAACTAAAAATATATAGGAAAAATTAGCCGGGCACGGTGGCACATACCTGTAGTCCCAGCTACTCGGGAGGCTGAGGCAGGAGGATTGCCTGAGCCCAGG
>RJWJ010003603.1:8805-84454 GCA_004363605.1 Indri indri
GTAAGCCCCTGCTTCGAGATGGCCCACCTTTTTGGGCCAAACCAATGTATGCCTCCCACGTATTGATTTATTACTTTACCTGTAACCCCTGTCTCCCTGAAATGTGTAAAACCAAACTGTAACCCAACCTCTGCGAACCACTGCTCAAGGCCTCTTGGGCATGGCTCCAGGTCATGGTCCTCAAATTTGGCTCAGAGTAAATCTCTTTAAAATTTAAAAAAAAAAAAAAAAAAAAGACTTTGGTTTGGGAAATTTATATATGAAAAATTTAGTAGTCATATAATACCTACTTTTAACATACGTACTTGGAATGAAGAAGGCCAGTTACAGATTTTTCAATATAATTTTGTAGCAGGCGGCTTTCCCCAGAATATTTATGGTAAAGTCATGAAATAAAATAAATATCAGAAATGAAGGCAATGGGAGAACCAAAATTCCTTCTAAGTGTCAGGCATTGTATTCATTTTTACATTCAAGTTGCTGAGTGTATGTTGTATTCTAGGCATTGCCCTAAATCCGGGAGATACTGAGATAAATATTAATAACAGTATACCCTCAAGGAACTCATAGCCTAGTTGGAGACAGACAGTCCTGTATAATGCAAGATGATCAGAGCTAAAACTGCTAGGCAAGTATTGAGAAGAAGTCGAGAAAAAGCTCTACATAGAAAATTAAATATCAGAAGAAGTTTGAAGGGAGAGAAGAAATTTGCCATGCAGAAAGGGGCAGAGCAGAAGCCCCCAGACAGAGGGAACAGCAAACACCAGGGCAGTGAGGTGCGAATCTCACTGTATTCAGTCTGATGGTGTGCAAGGGAGAAAATGCAAGACGCGGGGCCATTAAAAAATAAGGCCGGACTCGTGAAGGGCTTTGTAATACATGCTCAAAAAGAAATTCTATTCTCTAATATGAGTGACAGAAACAATTAGATATTTTAGGCTGTTGTTGAGATAAGTGGGAAAACTGGTTCATTTGGTCAGCATGATTTTGTTTGTTTTTATTGACCTATCTCTTTGCAGTACTCTGGTTTTAAGTTGTATTTTGAAGACATATCTCCTTAAGTGGACAGAGGCTTGTTCACAAAGTGGCACCAACAGCCTTTTTTTTTTTTTAGCAAATGCATATCTTCTTACCATGCTGAGAAGCACTTGAACCACTACCCTCATAAAGTAGAGACACTGCATTCTTTGCTTTCAACATTTAATGGAGACTGAGATTGTTCCTGTTTTAGAATGAATTTTGATAGCAAACCCAGCAGGAAGCAGGAAACAAAAGTGCAGTAAAACTTTATGGCACTTTCTGTGGCAGTATATTGTCACCTTCAGTGTCACCACAGTCTCCACCTCCAGGAAATGCCATCTCTCCTTGTGACAGCTGGCTTTGTCCTGGTAAAAGAGAGATCTCTTACCTAACAGGAATCGATTCCCTCATGTAACTTTAATAAGATGCAGGGGTGTGTCCCCAGAGACACAGTGACAGAAATCTTCCCCAACATGTATTGATGATAACCCACTAGAGCTAAAGAAAGCTCCTTTCCTGGAGTTCTTTGCTCCTTTCAGTTCAAGCGAGGATAGTAATTTGTTTTCTGACAATGTTAATGCTTGTTTATGTTCCTGGAGCCAGTTAAGACTCTGGATTCCCCTTCAAAGTTCATGGCCTCAAAGTTGAGGCAAATGCACAGCAAAAAGTTTGCTATCAAGAGAAATAAGTCAGGCATGGAAAGACAAATATCGCATGCTCTCACTCTTATCTGAGAACTAAAAAAGTGGATCTCGTGGAGGTAGAGAGTGCAATGACGGTTATCAGAGGCTGGGAAGGGGGGGTGGGGATGAACACAGTTGGGTTAGTAGGTACAGAAATACAGTTAGATAGAAGGAATAAGTGCTGTTGTTCAATAGCACAGTAGAGTGACTATAATTAAGAATAATTTATATTTCAAAATAGATAAAACATTTGGAATGTTCCCAACACAAAGAAATGATGAATGTTTGAGATACTGATAGATATCATAATTGCCCTGATTTGATTATTACACATTGTATTCATGTATTGAAATATCCTATGTACCCCATAAATATGTGCAATTATTATGTATCTGTTAAAAAAATGTGGCTATAGAAAGGTATTTCAACCATGGGAAAATAACTGTTTATTATGAAAGCTAGAAAAATAGTTGATCAGAAATATGTCTGTTAACATATTGTTTGGTTCCAGTTTTTATCCTTAAGCAAACCTTTTTTTTTTTTTGCATTTATCTAATTTTCTATGAAAAGATTTTACTGTGTTTAATCAGTCTTTTATTTTTTAATGATGACATTATTTTCTTATTTAATGTTGAATTAACATTTCAGACAGTTTTATACATGAAGCTACCTTTTTGTTTGAGTCATTGTGCTCTTTACAAATTCTGAATACATTAGCACAAACCTCTCAACTCTCTCTGAAGCACTATCTCTTTTTGCATGTGATAATATGCTATAGTAGAATGAGTAGCAAATTTAGAAGCCCTGAATTCTAGGTCAAAGATTGTCATTCATGAAATAAGTGACCTTAAAACTGTCATTCTACCTCTGAGTTTCAGTGTCCCCATTTTATAGGTTGGGAAGTAATAATATATCCCTGCCTATCTTAGCACTATTTGTAGATTCAACAGGGAAAATGTACCTGAAGGCATGTTGTACTACTCAAACATTTATTGAATAGCATGATTATTGATATGCCTAATACTCAAAATTGTTCTTCAAAGACTGTGCCTTTATTCAATCCTTAATAAATGGCCAAGTGAAAGCATTTTTATTGGGAACTGAGCTAATGCAGCCCTGCTGAGTTTGATACAAGAATTAAGCTTAGACAATAGGAATGGATAGCTAATATGTCCCTTCAACTGTCTCAATTGGTGGCTGCCTTCTCTTCTGAAATGTTGATGGAAGAGCTAATCAGTTCAAGATGGGACCCTTGTAAATGTAGGTAGTGCAAAGATCTGTGATACTGATTTAAGAATGATCCATGTGCTTTAGAATTGAGGCTTGGCAGGTGATGAAATTGACAATCTGTAGTGAAAATTTCAAAGTACATTGAATTTTTCTCAAATTCATTGTTTCACTTCTTAAAATGTGAGGCTGAGAGGTATCTTGTCTTCAAAAGTTTAGATCTTCTGCAAGCCTGGACAAGTTTTCAGGTGAATCCCTAGAGTTCCATGCCGGCAGCAGGGCAGAAAGAGTCTTGGCCTGGCAATTTCAGGGCAGGTGTTACCAGTTGGTTGCCTGAACCATGGGAAAACCTCCTTCTGCCCTTTTTAAATGCCTGACTTTGAGCAGTGCTACCTCCTGATGGGCCTGCCAGGGAGAATTAGTTTCAGAATGCACTCATAGGAAGTAGACTGAATTAAATTGCTGGATGAATTAGGAATGTGTACTAAAATGTTGAAGAAAGTCTGCCCAAAATAGCAATCCTGAATGAATCCAGTTCATTGAAGTTGAATTGCCCCTTTTTTTTCTGATTGTATTTAGCCAATGGGTTCAGCTGCTTCTATTAGAGTTTTGTGGTTCATGATAGTAAAATAAAGTCATAGAAAATAAAATACAAAGTCTTATAGCAATGAAGGCAAAATATTACAACATTATGTTAGTGTTATGACTTTATCCAAAGACTAGAAAAATATATGTGTGTCCTGCTTTCTGAACTATAACTTTCCCTCAATTTGAGGAATACAAATACTTAAGAAAAGATAGATTTAAGTCAAATTCAATCTTCTGGTGTTCTCCATGATTAAAATATTGATGTGTTTGTTAGGAAAATAAATTCTCTGATGAATTTTATTATTCGTGTTAAGTGTAAAGTGAAGACTCTTCAGTGATTCTTAAGTGTATGGGGGCCATGTCTCCTTTGAGAATCTGATGAAAGCTAAATGTCTCACCCAGAAAACTGAAAAAGCACATACAACACAATCTGGGTTAATAATTCCATGAGGTTTGGGGTTCATTGATGGATCCCAGAAACTCTCAGGAGCCTCACAGTGCTTGTCTGTACTTACCCACCTTGTAGGTCTTTTTCTTTCTTTCCAACTCTCAATCTGTAGCTTTCCTTTTTCCGTGAACTCCCTCCCTAGCAAATCTGGTATGAGTTATTGCTTACCGTTCTCACCATCACTGAAGGCCACTTTATCTCTGGCCTGTGATAAGCACAGACCTCAACCAGAAATGGCAAGAGTGAGAGCTGCCATTCCATAGGTTTCTACTCTGGGCACGCAGTGGTGCTGAATCTGCTGAGTGCATAACATCCAATTATCTGCTACCCTACATTGATTTGAAGTATCTGACGATTTTTGTGTACCACTGTGCATCCCATCAGCTCAGAGGAGGCAAAAGCTAGAATCAGCATTTAAGAGATGATGAATCCACATCTCCAATTCCGTTTAAGAATCCTGGAATCATTGATTAAGAATCTAAGACTACTTATGTTTCACTAGGTTCCTTCAGAATGAGGATGGCATTACATCAGGATGTATGTCCATCCAGATGCCCAACCTATCCATTCACCCCTTGGGCTTGGTTGGAGGTGGAGCAGCCTTTTGGGCTTTCTTACTAAGAAATCCCACTTCCCTGCTTCACTGCTCTGAAGTCTAGGCACTACCACGTACCTCTAACTATTGCCTTTTGCTTTACTCTACCCACACAGGTAACAACATTGACTCAGGAAGTCTCCCAGCTAGGTAAAGACATGAAGAATGTGATGCAACTTCTGGAAAACATTCTGTCACCTCGGCAGCCATCACGGTTTTGCTCTCAGCACACCACCTCTCTGTGTCCCTCCAGGGAAAGCTTACAGACCAGAACGAGCTGGAGTACACACCAACCCTGCCTACACTTGCAAACAGGTGGGGCTGCTTATACTCAAGCACAACTTTGTCGCAGTAATATCACCTCAGATATTTGGAGTGTGGATCCCTCTTCTGTGGGGAGCAGCCCCCAGCGAACTGGAGCTCATGAGCAAAACCTTGCAGACAGTGAACTTTATCATTCTCCAAACCTTGATTATTCACCTTCCCACTACCAGGTTGTCCAAGAAGGTCATTTGCAATTTTTAAGGTGCATCTCTCCACATTCAGATACTACACTGACACCTCTGCAGTCCATCTCAGCAACTCTCTCGTCCTCTGTCTGCTCCTCCTCGGAAACATCTTTGCACCTAGTTCTCCCAAGCAGATCAGAGGAGGGCAGCTTCAGTCAGGGACCTGTTAGTTCCTACAGTCTGGAAAACTTGCCAGGATCTCGGAACCAAGAAGGAATGGCATCGGTCTCTACAAAACCCTTGGAGAACTTTCCACTTGAAGTTGTCACAAGCACAGCAGAAGTGAAGGACAACAAAGCCGTAAATGTATGATATCAGTGTACACGACACAGCTGCCCACTTCAAAGCTACTACTGCATGACGGCTTTAGTTTGCCTTTTCTGCCTCTGGCAGGCGCAAAAACTGGGCCAAGTGGGGAATCTTGCAGAAGAGAGTGTGAGGAGCCAGGGAAAGGCAGAACCACCTCCATACTGTAGCAAACAATCTCTAGACCCTAGAAGCATAATAGAAACATTTTTTCTGTACAGGTATTAACTTACTGGTCTGTTTGACAGACTCGGGCAAAAGTCCAAAGACTCTGAGGGTCTGAGCAGCTAGAAGTCCCAGACAAAGAATTTGTGGATTAGTCTTGTCCTAGGTGGCTTTTGTGAAGTGCAGCAAAGGTTTTTCCTGAGTGCCTGTTTGTCATTCCTGAACAATATCCATGGTACTATTGGCCTCGGGAGTGCACAGATCCTGCTGATCTATTTTTCTTTTTGTGAAGGCAAAGGGACAATTATCACTGCATGTCATCTCCTAGACAATCAGTCAAATAGAGCTGGTGGCCAGCAGTTAGCTATTCGCACGTTGTTTGCCATGTAAATGAAAATGTCTTTATTTATCAAAAAAAACAGAGGCTATTTTTATATACTTGGTATGAAATATGTATTTAAACTATTTAAAATATTTATAATGAAATGAATGTTTTCTTTTCATTTTGGTAAAAAAAAAAGCTTGCTGTTTTAACAAGAAATGCACTACTGTTATGTATAGTAGATAAAAATTATTTATTATTAAGAGGATGTAGTTTCGAAAGGAATCCCCCTTTCATCTGCATGCAGTTTGCAACAAATATATCCTCATGCTTCTGGATGACAAAAGAAAAGTGAGGTCATATTTTATTAATGAAATAAAAATATGGACTGAGTGTCAACCACGTGAGCTTTGGCATGGTGGGAGAAAGAGCTCCATCCAGTCTTTGTTGACTCGTGTCAATGACCTGAAGTAAGGCTGCCAGCACAGTGCCAGCAGAAATATCTCTCCTGCAGGCATCATACCTTGTTGCTCAGGAACCCAAAATTGGTCTGTGGAAAATGAGATCACTTCTACATTGAGCAACTTTGGGCTCAAAGTGAGGGAGAAAGCCTTGGGTGTGTGCTTCCCCAGTGCTTTTCTTTTAGCAGAGTTGGTAGAACAGTGGAAATTCTCAAATGGAGCCAAGACTTCTGACTTCTGGCTTGTGGGAGTGATAACAGCTTGCAATGGGTCGGCACTTTACCTTTTTTTTCTTTAAACCTCCCAACGATGCTGTAAGCTATGCAGAACAGTTGTTTCCATTCTTATTTGGTAAGGGGAAAAAAGCTCCAGAGGTGGCACAATTAGGATATTGACACCATCTAGAACCCATAATGCTTTCTACACCTCACACCAACATGCAGATTCAGGTGCTGGGTTTGGCAATGATTGAAACACCTTCATTTAAATTTTTGTTTTATGTTTAAGAACATTTAGGGCCTAGTCACCCAAGACATTCCTGGAGGACATATTGAGTTCACATTCTGGATTCCTCCAGTTTTTATTTCCCACCCCAAAGAATAAACAATCTGAAACTTGTATCATTAAAAGCGTCTAAACAAACCAAGGCTTCTGATGTTGTGTGAATCTCGCATCCTAAAATTGGCTACAGCAGCAGAGAGAAAAGTTGTTTTCTCTTTAAAAAATGAACACACTACATGTCTATAAGACAGGTCACTCAAGACTCAATGCCTTCTACTCACCCCGCCACCTCCAAAATCTAGTCTCTCCCTAAGTTCAAAGGAAAATCAAAGCAAAGGCAACGTTCTAGACTCCACGTATTCATTTGCACTCCTCCTGCTCATCCTGGCCTTCGTAATCATTCTAAGCGTAATCATTTTAAGAAAATCATAAGGAAGAGAAAATATATTTTATGAATTGGATTATCATCTTCACACTGAGCAGGCTAAGGGGAAGGAGGAAGAGGAAGAGTAGAGGTTGGTCTTACTGTCTTAGGGGTGGCAGAGGCAGGAGAAAATCCAAGACTAAGTGGACTTGCATGGTTCAAACTCACATTTTTCAAGGGTCATATAGGTAATATAGAAAGGTAAGATAATTTCTTTCAAAATTAGTGAATAAAATATTTGGGTTTTTTTCAAAGTAAGTGAACAAATGAAAGAATTAGCTAAGTTCTAAAAATATGGGGATGTCCCACTGAAATAGCTGGAAACATGCCCATATTTTTCTGTCCAGTCACTTGCTCTGTATCTACTCCTAACAGCTAACTTTAGCAGGCATAAGAGCCGGCTCTCTAACCTGCACACAGCTGCAGCTGGACAAGAATGAGCGGCTACCTGGAAGAAAGGAGGGTTCCCATTGGTTTCTTCTTTCTGCCTCATCTGAACCAGCCCCACCTTATTCTTTATTGGCTGATTTTCTCACCATCACTCTGATCGACAGGACTCTCCCACAACCAGGCAGCACAGAATGATATCATTTTGTTTTACTTTGTTTATACATGTTATGATATTACTCTAGGAAGTGAGAATTCCACACTTTCCTAGATGTTTGGTTGTCTAAACACTGTTGCTATGCAAATAGGAGAGGCCCTTGTCTTTTCATCAGGGATATATATTTGGGTTGCTGTATTCACCTCTCCTACACACCCTCTGCTGAAAGAGCAAGCCAGGGATCCAGAGAGAACAGAAGAAGTTATATTTTTGGTTAGGATTATTTTCTTAAAACTTACATTGAGAACTAAAGTCTTCTATGCAGTTGTAATTAAGAGAACCAGACAGCTAGATTACATGAAACTTTATATTAATTCAATAAGAAATTTCTTACAATTAAACCTACTTATAAATGGAGTTTATTGTTTATTCCTAATAGAGAAAGTATCCTCTTAGAGGCTACTTGACTATTTGACAGGAATAGTGTTTTCCAGAAGGGCTCTGCATTGGATATGAGGTTAGCAGAATGCCTACCTACCACACGGGGTACATGTTTAAAATGCAGAGAATCTGACTTCCAGGCAGTCCCTTTGGATAGGGCCTGAAAATCTACCATTTAGTAAACTCCCTGGGTAACTTACATACATTGAGGATTGAGAAATATTGGTCTAGAATCTATAGAAGCACAAGTGTGAGTCCTAGCTAATTTATACATAAGTGGACCAGCATCTAAATTCTGTTAATGACAGCCCTGAGTCTGTGACTGTATAATAAAGAAGTCTGGTTAGCCCCTAAATTAGTAGATCTCAAACTTTAGTTCAAATAGTGTATTTCTCAAAGAGCGCAATGCACACCATCCAAGAGATGGACATGCTTGAAACTTGGACTCGGGGGGGATGGAGGGTAAGGGCAACATACATAACCTAACATCTGTACCCCCATAATATGCTGAAATAAAAAAAAAATAGTGTATTTCTGGGGGATCTTACTAAAATGGAGATTTTAGGTCTCTGACCCCTAAGATATGAGCTGGGTCCCCAAATGATCTTATTAATAATATGGATGTTCTAACAAACTCTAGAAACATTGTCCTAAGCAGTGTAGTCGTCCCTTAGATAATAATTTGTTTCTCTGGGAAGATGGACCAGGTAGAACCAAACCAATTAAAACTGATGAGTTTGTGCAACACTGTTTGTGTACAGTTCCTAACACATCAAAGATTTTTTTTCGTTAAAGTGATTAATCATTTTTTCTCCAAGAGAGCTATGAACATACACATTCAACACTTCAACTAAAAGCGCTTGGGTGTCTGCTGTGTGCCATGCACTACCAGTACCTCTTGATTCGCTGTAGTTCATTGTTTTCTCATTTCATTTGGATTTTCTAGAAGGAAAAAAAAAGTGAAAATGCCTTTCAATGACTCGTAAATCGATCAGTTCCTCCCGGGTAAGGAGGAATCATATTTGGATGTGAAGCAAGATAACTATTTGGTTAGAGGTTGACAATTGCTATGGATAGCTCCTGTGTGGAGTGGAAATGCTAATGTCAAGATTATGGTTTTCTCCATAACAATGAAAACAGCCTGCTCCAGATAGTTCTTGCTAAAGCTACCTCTTCTGATGAAGTTTGTAGCTTATTTCCTAAGGTCATCTTTTTAAGACATTGCTTTTATGTCTTTTTTGTTTAAGTCCGTAATGCTCCAAACGTAAATGCTCTTAGACCACCACCATCACTGAAAATAGAGCCTCAGTACATGTGAAGCTCTATTGAAGTCTCTTCCAAAAAGGCTTTCTTTTGCCTACTTCTTAAAAAAAAAAAAAAAAGGCAAATGGTCCAAATAAATATGTTGAGAAAGGAGCAGGAATTTTGGAGGGAACGTTTGCTTCCAACCATTTTTCCTTGCTCTGTGACCTTGCTCTGTCATTTAATGCTTCTGAGTGTGGATTTCAAAATATATCTAATTTTCAGAGTCTTTGTGAGATTTAATGAAGTACTTTCTGTGAAAGCTGTGCTGCCTGGCATATAACGAGTGCTAAGCAAATGTCAATTCGGTTCCCTCGGCCTTCCATCCCCCTACTCCTGTCGTCTTTCCGTCCTCCCATATTCCTCCACTTTTCCTAGTCCCAGCTCTCCTTTTCCCCAGCTTCTCCCTTCTGTTCTTTTTTCTCCAACCTCCTCTCCCCTTATCATCTGCTCTGCTCTCTCCTCTCTCCTCTCTCCTTCATCCCGACCTCCCCTTTCCTCCCTCTCCCTCAGCGTCCCAGGCCACGTTTCACATCGTCTCTGCTTAGGTCACAATCTAGCCTTCATGCTACATCCCCTATATTCATCACAGTGCTAACAATCAAGTCAGCAGTTAGCTTTAAAAAAAAGTTGTTGAGGAGGCACCAGAGTAGAAAACTGTGCCGTCTGTGCTGCCAGCCACCTTATCTCCAAACCGTATTATGGCTTCTGATATGTTCAGCTGGATTTTAGTAAGGTCTTATCTTAAACTCTTTACAATCACTGAAAGATCCAGGAAATTTATTCGCTCTCATGAATGTATTCCACAAACATACCACTTTTCTCCCATAAAATTTCTCTGTGGATATTTGCTGTTACTTCAGAATCACACACACACACACACACACGTACATCACACTCAGCACCCCAGGCCACAGAAATCCTGAGCACTATCAGCAATAACCCTCAGAACTTTCTCTGTGGCAAATGGTCTTGCCCTCTTGCCGGTAGTTCCTCCGGCTAGAAGGGGAGCTGATGAAATGTCCACCACTTCACACAGAGGACTTCAAAGCTCCCTCTGGTATCCCATCAAGTGCGTAGCTCCCACCAGAGAGAATAAGCTAAATGTCACTCCCTGCAGCTTGTGTCCTGAAAGAACCTGTTCCTCTGGTCGTATCATTCAACAGGGCCCTGAATAAAGAGCACATAAAAGGCGCGAGGACAGCCCAGTGAGGCAGAGGCAGACCGGCACATCCGTACCTGTTATTCTACGGAATCAAATAAGCTATACATTCTAGAAAACAAACACGGGTTGGGCAAAACGTGTCCTAAGGGCAAAACTATGCTTTTTCAGACTATTTCCTTGTATCCTGGGTTTTCCCCCTATGGAGATGAGAAGCTGGAATGGGATCGAATTTGATGCTGCAGCTAAGCCTCTGGTTTTTTTCACAGTTGGCCTCATAAAAATAGAACACACATATGTGATATATTTGAGTACAATAAAGAATAAAATGGGAGGAAGTGAGACTTAAAAGTGTCTGTGCTTTTTATTTTTGTAAAGAACCAAAATACTAACTTGAAGGCACTATTTTCATTTAAGAATTCCCTTTAGGGTAAAGAGTGCCCTAGCCCTTTAGCGCTCTCGCTTTCAGTGGTAATTTTTTTTTTTTAAAACAATGTTGATCCCTGAACTCCAGCTGGTAGCTTTATTCTTCACTATGATGTATTTATCTTGAGGGAGAATTATTTCTGAACTCAGCACAGGGGTCAATGTTAAACGCTGCTAAGGAAGGGGCTTAAATTCAGCCATCTCTCTCAAGGAGCACAGCGCCCTCTAAGTGGCTGCAGCCACATAGCAAATGCTCTGAGCATCTGTGGGGCCCCTTGCTATGACTGGTAGTGATGTCCAGGAGCTCCCAGGTTGACACACAGATGCCTGAAAGTTGCCATGGTAACCTGTTGTCTAAAATGAGTCATGAGAGCTCCTTCTGCTCTAATCAGACAACCTGTGGAACCTAATCAAATAGTCGACTCTGACTTCTAGTACCCAAAAGATATTTGAGCCCTGGACCTGAATCCTTTAGTATATCTCTGGTTAACTTACACAAAAACCACATCTACATGAAAGGGATAAAGAAGACAGCATTTCTGACTCTTAGTTTCCCAAGTGTGGTCTGCGGGGCAACAGCAGCAGCTTCATCTGGGAGACTGTTAAAAATGCAAAATCTTGGACCACGTCTCAGAGCACTAAATCAGAACCTGCATTTTAACAAGATTATCAGGTAATCTGTGTACACATTATAATCAGAAACACTGGGATAAACATTGGTTCTTGATTCTGATACCCAGCTGATCACCTGTGTTGCTTTTCAGAAACAGATTCTTGGCCCCAACCTCAAAGATTCTGATTTAGTTTGTCTGGGTGGGACCCAAGCATTGGTAATGTTTAAAAACTCCCCAGGCAACTTTAGTATACACCAAGGGTTGAGAAAATACTGCTCTAGAATAGTAGTTCTCAAAATGCAGTCCCTAAGCAGCAGCAGCAGCACCAGGAACTTGTTAAATATACAGACATGTGAACTCACAGACTGACCCCTAGTCCTACAGGATCAGAAACTCTGGGGGTTAGGGCTCAGCAATCTGTGGTGATTCTGATGCCAGCTAAAGTTCGAGAACTACTACTCTCATCTAGATGGCAAAGGAACTGGCACAGGCTGAAGTAGGTCTTAAGCAGGAAGGAATGTGCATATAATTATAAGGTGTATAATAAGATGTGCATAAAAATCAACCTTCCTCCAGGAGACTCATCATTTTCTTCCTGTTTCAAATATTCTTCTGTATTTTAAAACCACACTAACAGATGAACATATCATTTTCTAATTAGAATAGACTCCCCACATTGCCATCTTTTCTATTTCCATAGTTTATTCTAGGGATATCCTGGTGAAAAATTTTATTCCTAGGGTAGCATTGGTGCATCTCAGTTTTATGAGGCTAAGCTTGGGAAAAGAATGGTTGTTGGATACAACAGCAGATCACAATCGTAGGTCTTGTGAACCATGGGTTGGGATAGAAGCTTCTCTCCCAGAACTACAGACAATATGACATATTGTCCCTTGTATTGGTTATAGATGGTTGTTGTATTCAGAAATCAGAGTTTTGTATTTCAACACAGAACCAGCTCCAAATATAAGCCATAAGAACGGCACTATGCTGTTTTCATCACATTCATAGAAAACAACTAGTAATCTATAATCTGAAAGATGGTACCTACTGACAATAAAATATCATATAAAAACTAATGAAAAGAGAAAGTTTTCTCTAAGAATTGTTTCTATATTTTAATGCTGCCTATGTTTCTTCTGTGGCAATCATTTACAGAGATTCACTTTTAAACAAGTCAATTTTTGTATCCTAAATACATAAGGTTATTTTTGAACACCTATACTCTAGGGTTTATATATTTAGACTAGACTAACAGGTCTGCATTTATCTAACATGTATTCAAAATTATAATGATATTTGCTGAAGTAAATATAAAGAATGAGAGTTGGGCCAAGATGAACTGAGTTCTTAACTTCACTGCTTGACTATTTGGCTTTGGAAAAGACAGTTTTCAGACTCTTCGTTCCCTTGTCTCTGAGACTGGGATGTTTTGAGTTCCCCCTAGAAGCATATCCTGAAATAAAAATTTTAGTGAAATAGTTTGTTTAGGGGATAACTTCAGGGAACACTGGTTGGGGAGTAAGAAAGTGAGACTGAAAACAGAAGGAAGTAGATAACTGATGTATTATTGAGCAGGTAATCATTATGAACAACTGAGGCTCAATCTCCTAAGGAGCCCTGAGAGTCATTGCAGAACAAGACTCTGAGTTGCTTTGCCTAATGAGGAAGAATCTGGATTATGCATCCTTCATCTTCCATCTGTCAATGCTGAAGGCTGCTCCCAGAGATGTTAACTACACAGTATGCCTGGCCTGCCCTTATGCAAATGCAAAGACAGAGCCTTAGCACAAAGTCCCAGGTGTTGGCAGTAGAATGCCTTGGGCACAGCACGGAGTGGTGTGTGTGCAGTAGATAGAGGCGGAACACAAAGAGCATCTGCTACATGAGGTATGTGTCAGGTCCAGGCAAAAGGCAGAAACCACACAGTAATTTGAACAGGAAATGCTTAATGTGAAGAATTACTAATTTTTAGTGGAGGATTAACTCCTAAGAAAAAATTAAAGAGAATGTTAAATACCCTGTGATGGAGGGAGGGTACCCAAGGCAGAAATGAATTTGGAAGTAGGGTTTCCAAGGCTAAGACAGAGACTTTGTGAAGAAGGTGTAGACAGAGAAGTTTGCTGGGTTCTGGACCAGAAATGGTCCACAGTCGCTGGACTGAGGCTGGAGGGCAGGGAAATGCATGCTGGGCAACCAGAAAATCCCCGCTTCGGTGGGTGCAGGTGGACCGAGGCTGGTACGAGAAATGGCACTGGGCGTCCAGCACACTTCTGGTGACTGTGTCCCGCAGGAGCCAACCAAGAAGAGCACACAGAAAACAGGAAAAGAAGCCCCTTTCTTCTGCAGTGTCTCTCCAGCACCCTCTACTGACAAAGAGGAGACATTTACAAAATCCAGTCCAGGATCACAGGCAGGGCAATGAAGAGTAGATTTTGAGGTGAGTCATCTGGCAATTGATACAACATAACACTATTTACATAAGCTCAATCTGTATGAAGTAAAGGGAACAACATGTATTAAAATTACTTTTTAAACTGTAAAGTTCTCTTAGTCTGTTATAGTGTTGCTGTAACAGAATACCTGAGGCTGGGTAATTCTTAAAGAAAAGAGGTGTATTTAGCACCTCCCAACACTGCCACACTGCGATCCAAATTCCGACATGAGTTTTGTGGGAATAAACACAAGCCATATTCAAACCACAGCATTCTCCTTGATAGTATCTTTTAAATGTGTGTTTCTATTCAAAAACATCACCAGAATTACTGTTTATAATACATCCATATTTTTACAGACATTAATTTATCATTTTTTAAAACTATCTTTAGCATATGGTCTTCTTAACAAGGTTTTTCTTCTCCGTGCAAATGTTGTAAATTGACTCCCGTGTCCATACACATCTTTCATTGCCTGAAATTCCTTCAGTAGGGACGGTCTTTCTTCTGCAATTAATGACAAATCCGATGTAGTCATTTTAATCCATAAAAGAATTCTAGCATATTTTTATATTTTTACAGCAAATTTCAACAGGCAATGGAGAAAACGAGGAATACGGCCTGTGCACAAGGTGGATAAGCTATTGTCGAGTAGCCAGAATGTCACTGCTTCTCCCCTCAAAGATCTTCAGGAAACCACATCTCTTTCTCTCACCCTACTTAGCACAGAGTAACCAAAAATACCAAGTTGAAATCCTCTGAATTAGCACACTTTTCCCTCCTATCCTCCTCACTAGTGACATGATTGCCAATTAAAATATCTCCTTGAAATGTCTTTATCGCATACTCATCCAATTAATTAATCTTTCCTCTAAATGAATTAATCTCTTGACCCATGAATGTGCTTCTGGCTATTAATTTATTGTTTCTTTTCAATTACCATTGATGTTCATAGTCCCTCACAACTCTTAGAAATAGAAAAACAAGCTGTCTTAGGATCTGCTGATAGGTGAGAACATCCTTTTTTATTTTTTCCTCCTTCTTACTTCATGATGCTTCAAAGGCCATCAAAGGGATTCATTCTTAGTAGACCATAACTCCAGGGCACAGAAACCAAAAGACAACACAAGGTGACCATGGATAGGGACACACATTCTGTTTTGAGAGTTGGGCACATGGCAAAGCAATCGGCATTTTAAAGGGTATTGTAACACAGTGGTTAAAGAGTGGCTGTATAATTATTGGTCAATCCCATTTTGAAAGTGATGTATGAGGTGAATTATATTGGACCAGGTGACTTCTAAAACTTTTTCTAGTTTAAGATGCCCCAAACACTGGGAAAAGGAGAGAAAAGTAAGGCTGAGAAAAAATTTAATGAGTCACTTGGACCCTACTCAGATGTGACCAAAATTAAAACTGATAATCCACAGAAGCAAAGAAGGTGATTGTCTGGTCACAAAAATGAGAAATAATTTTGATAGTAAATAGTCAAGTAACTCATGCCCCAACTCACAAAGCTTAAAGAAACCCAGCCTCTAGAACCGCCAGAGAGAAAAACTGCCTCCCTACTTGCCTCTGATGCTAGGACTGACTCTGAGCCAGTTATTCCAGCTAACTCTTTCTGGTGTTCAGCAGAGGGGCTGTGGCAACAGATGACAGGTAGATATAAGGTGAATAGAGATGAAAAGTAGCACAACTGAGAAGTATGCCCACCACATACACCCAGAAGTCCCTAGCTCTGGGAAGACGTGAGTTGTACTATTGGGGTTCATGTAAATGGGCCTCCATGTTGGAGTTCGATACTCTTCTTCCATGGTCTTCCTTCAGTATTTTACCTTTTCCTCTTCATCTCAAAATAAGATGGCTTTTAGTGACTGTTTACTATATGCCATGTCCTTAAATATGTGCTCTCCTTTAATCTCCCCAGTAACTCCATAATATAGGCTTTGTTATCCCTTTATCACAAACAAGAGAACAGAGGCTGAGAAACTATGTAATTTTCCATGGCAAATAGGAAGCACAGTCCTTTCTCTCAGATTCCGAAGACCACACTGTACACAGCTCCACAGCGTTGCTAGATCTCTCTTAGACTCTCCCAGATGTTTGTAAGTACAAAGACTTTACCCTGCCTGCACCTGAACTTGGAAAACAACTCTTTTTTTAATAAGCACATACATTTTTAAAGCCCCTTAAAAGTGTGAGTGATTATATTTGAGTCTCCTGATTAGCCTGTTATATTGTCAAAGTATATACTATGAGGCTTATTTTATAGATGAGTATAGAGGGAAGATTGAACAGGCTGGAAAGACATCAAAGTAACTAATATTCAATGGGCATTTACAGGGTAACAGGCACTATACTCAAAGCTTTATGTATCAACTTATTTTCTTCTAACAATAATCCCGTCAGGTAGTTACTGCTATTATATTCATTTCAGAGCTGAGAAAACTGAGGATAAAAGAAGTTAAATAATATATCCAAAGACATACTCCTAGTAAGTTGCTGAGTTAGAATTTGAGCCCAATTACATTCGTTTCATAATCCTTGCTCTTAGTTCTACATCATATCCTAATTTCATGCTTTCCAAGACAGCTAAAGTCTCTCAATAGACTCCTACCTCCCACACAACAACCAGGACAGAGCCTGGTGCAAAACGGCTGCTGCAAAACTCTGATAGATAAGCCACATAATCTAGACAATGGCCATTAGTTACATAGGTATTAATAAAAGAGTTGCCATTATAAGGCCTCCCGTGACACAGTTAGCATTTAAAACAGATAAGTAAAATGGCATTTAAATCAGTCGCTCCAAAAGATCTACCTTTGTGCTTCCAAATCTTTCATCAACTGTGCAGCAAAGGCAGAATGAAAACAGGATTTGGTCTGGTTCAATACCTGTGTCCCAAACTGGTATCCAGAGACAAGCAGGACCTCCACTCGGCCCATTCCATGCACTCCCTTTAACCACTATTAGTACCTATTCTTAATGTAGCCCTCTCGGGGAACCTTCTGAGGATTTGTATGCCTTAGAGCAGGGGTCCCCAACCTATGGTGAGTCGTATAATTATTTCATTAGATATTACAATTTAATAATAATAAAGTGCACAATAAATGTGCTTGAGTCATCCCTAAACCATCCTTCCCCTCCTCTGTCTGTTGAAAAATTGTCTTCCATGAAAACGGTCCCTGGTGCCAGGAAGGTTGGGACTGCTGCCTTAGAGTGTTGATTATCTAGCAAATAAATAACTGAGTACGTAACATTACCATCCTTACTTTTCACAAAATGAAAGTCAAAGGAAATGGCATCTTTTCTTAAAGCTTAAGGTCTCTGAATTGCTCAAAGTCAATAGCTCTGACTATTGACTGTTGGTGGTAAACAGAACAGAAATACACGCAAAGGGTTCTATTCCTCTAAGCCAAAATGGCAAGGCATTCACACACGAACATTCAAAACAGGCAGACACCTTTCCCTTCAGTCTCTTGTTAAAGCAGGCACAAGTTACATGTGTCACTTCATGTCCCCCACTTGAATTATTCTGGGTTTAACATAAATTTTTTATTCAGGCCCCAAATTCTTAGGTTTGCTGCTGAAGCTTTCTTTTAGAACCAAGCCTTTATTATTTATAAAGCTTGAGACGTAACAAAAAATTTCTCTGCCCTTCTTTGCTACCCCTCCTTCCATTGCTTCCTTGTTGCACTCTTCCCTCCTCTCCTCAACTCACCCCTATACTCTAAGTTGAAATATCAACACAAGGGAGTTGGCTCAAATGTGAGATAAAATATTTCCATCATCTGCTCAGAGACCTCTGCCAAATATCAAGGTTGTTGACCCACATGGAGTGTAAATATACTTTGAAAACCATATGTCAAGGGACCTTGGCTTGCCTTATTCACTTGGGCCTGCTCAGAAGCAGGCTACTCAAAGAGAGTGCTGGATCAGACTCCACAGAAAGAGCAAGACTACAGTGTGGTTGTCTTTTCATTGCTCTAAATGAAATCAGAAGGGGTGATTTACTTGCTATGATTTATTTATTGAAGAATAATCAGCTAAATTTTTTGTTTGCAGAGAGATATTTGACAGATTAAAGGAGGCTTCAGATTTTTTCTAAGTAGTCATCTATATTAATTTCATGATGGACTCCTATCTTTCCCACACAGTTTGTAGATAGATAAGTGTGATGAGCATCTTTTGGCATGGCACCAATGATCCCTATTCCCTGGTGTTAATGTCCTTGTGAAATCTCCTCCCTGAGGGTGAGCTGGACCTAGTGACTTTCTTCTAACAAATAGAATATAGCAAAAGTGACATGATACCACTTCCATTATTAGGTAATGAAAGATGTGACTCCTCTCTTGCTGGTAATTTCTCTCTTAGGTTCTCCTTGCTTTACCGTGATGGAAAGCACCACCAGGCAAGGAACTGAGGGCAGCCTCTGGCCAACGTCCAGCAAGGAGCTGAGGCCTTCAGCCCTGCAGACACAAGAGAACTGAATCTTGTCAGCAACCACTGAGCCAGCTTGGAGGCTGATCGTGCCCCAGTTGATCCTTGAGTTGAACCTTGTAGCCCCGGACTACACCTTTTTCAATTTTTTAAATGGATAAATAGAAATTATATATACGTTTATGGTATACAACATGATGTTTGGAAATATATATACATTGTGGAATGGCTAAATCAAGGTAATTAACATATATGTTACCTCACATACTTATCTTTTTATTTGTGGTGAGGACATTGAAAATCTACTTTATTAACAATTTTCAAGTATATAATCCAATGCTATTAACTATAGTCATCATGTTGTACAACAGAGCTCTTGCTTGTATTTTAATTGCAGCCTGTGAGAGACCCTAACAGAGGACACAGTCAACCTGTACTCAAATTCCAGACTCATACAATCTGCAAAATAATAAATACATGTTGTTTTATGCTGCTAAATGTGGGGATAATTTGTTACACAGCAGTAGATAACTAATACAATAAGAATGGAGGAGTATGCCCTTAAATTGAGCAAAAGCCAAAACATCTGTTCTCAGCATAAAGGAGCTCCAAAACAAAAAAAAAAAAGAAAAAAGAGAAAAAACTTTATGGTCATAGGGTTACTTTGTGAGCATGACATAAGGCAAAAAGGAATTCATTGGCCTTAAGACCCAAAGTTGAATGGCTCTTAGTCTAAGAAGAACCAAAAGCAATGTCCCCTCCCTTGGACAGGACTGAGAAGCAGTGGTGACTTTTTTTTTCCCTTCCATCCAGACTGTCTGGTTATAATACAGTTGATTAGGTTTCTGCTTCCTGTGGTTCTCTCTCAGTATCCACAACCCTCTGAACACACTGATTGGCATACATGCTTTCCAAGCCTCCTCCAGATGGTTTCACTGTCCATCTCATGCTGATTATTACTAGTTTTCACCTCAGTCTTACTCTAATAACTACAGTATCACTAGCTCCATTTTATGCATAAGGAAATATGAGAGAGGTCACATGACATATAAATGGAAGAGCCAAGAATAGAACCCAGTTCTCAAGGGCTCTTCCCTTGGATCACTCAACTTCTCAATGCCATTCCTTCTTGATTGCGCAAATGTAAAATGAATTTCAAGATTTTACGTTGAATAGTGCTCATAGTTTCCACTCTACCTATTTCTGTACCAACATCATGTTCTTGACACCAATTTCTTATCTTCTTGGGTTGTTATATGGTCCCCGACCCATCAGAAATTCATTTTGATCTTTTCCCCAGGGTCTTAGAATCTTAAAATCCAGAATCTTAGAATCTTTCCCAAATATTCTCTCTTGCCTCTTCAAAGGCTTAGAAAAGCTATTGATTTTGAAGTCTAACATTCCTGGGTTCCAATTTTAGTTCTATCATTTACTAAATATGTGAATTTTGAGAAAGTTGCAGAATATCTCTGGTCCTCAGTTTCCTAACAGATTTTTTTAAAAAAGAAATAATTATGTGTATTTAGATAATTAAATGAGATGCTAGATACAAAACACCAGCACAGTCTGCCATATTCTAGGTGATCAATAACTCTTAATTCTCTACTATCTGTCACCCCCTCCCTATTATCTCTTCCATAGTCTTTATGAGGTGAATGGAAAGGAATAGACTATTTTTCTTAGCTGACCAGTTCTTTTTCTACCTTGGCAAAACCCAACATCAACTGAATGTATTTTTCAAATGCTTAAAACCTATAAATTCCTTCAGAAGGTGAATCCTCTTGTCACGCTGTTTCTTGGTTGGTGTTAAAGTTTTGTTTAGCATCACTGGGTGCAATAACACTACATGGCATGTTAGGCATCAGGTATCATTTCAATGCTGTTGGAGTGGTGGGACATTCAGTGACGGTGATATTAAATCCCCAGTTAATGTGAATATTGGCCCTCAGGTGAATCTGCTGTCAATCCCATGAGCTCTCCTGTCCTTACAAAGTGTTGTACTCCCTGAAAAAATCCCCAACGTATGTCCAAAGATCATCAGTGTTAGGTCATGAATCAGATACTCTGTGACAAGCTTTATTTCTTAATGTGTGCCCTCTTCTGAGCTTATTCCTCCTTGCTGAGGTTTCACGTTGTGTGGAATCAGAAAGATACTTCACTGGCCTGCTCTGATACCAGTCTTTCCACTTCAAGTCATGTGACGATCACCCTTATTTCCAAAACAATTTTTCCTTGATTGTGTTTACTCATTTTTCTGATTAGTTCCTGCTTTTCCTCTGTACTAGGGAAAAATAGCCTCTAGATTTTATACAAAACTGTGTTCCGAGCACTGAAGTTTGAATGTCTTTCCACTTTACTGATGCCTTTAGACTGGGACACATAACACGTGCTGGGCTCACCTGAGAACCAGAGAGGAGCCTAATAAGAAGCCTGTTCATTTATTGCCCCACAGACAGGTTTACAGCCCAACCCAGTACAAACTTTCATCCTTACCTCATTATCTCCAGATCCCTTTTTAATGATTTCTTACCCCGATGGTACAAATTCCTTTCTTATATGCAGTCCAAGGTTTCAAGCTTTAAGTCTTTTATTAAGGGATACAAGAACTGCTGAGATTCCCTCTTAAGAAAGCTTATGTATGAAAAGGCAGGCACTGTAATCCTTCTTCATTCTCTACCCTATTAAATCATTTTTTATTTTTCACAACCTGTGTGCAGACTAGATTCCACTACAACTTTAATATGAAACTGGAAATTTCAATAAGATACATGTGGCAATTTAACCTTCAGGTCCCAGCTCAACTGTCACTTTTTAGTTTTATACCCTTGTAACACAATGATATGTTTTTTCATAGGATCTAAATTTTTAAAAATGTATGCTACTTATTTGATTAATATCTCTCTCCTTATCAGACTGTAAACTCTTTGAGAGCAGACACTTTGGCGATTTTGCTTGCCATTATATCCACAGAGAACACAGAAGTTATTAAACAATTGTGTGCTACATAAGTGAATGAATGAGGGAACAAATATATAAATGAATAAAAAGCTGGGATCAGACTTTTTGTATCGTAGAAACTGTGTCAAGATTAAAAAATCTTGTTGACACCGAGCCAATCTCCAAATTATGCTCTCTATATTTGTCACGTTCTCCACTTCATAGGATAACGGTCTTCCGGTAGAACTCGGAGTTAATTTTGAATTCTGCAAGGCCGCCTGAAATCTGCAGCAGTGCCCGCTCTGCTAGGCACAGGACACCCAACTTCTAGCTTCCTCAGACTCTCCAGGTTCCAATTCAGCAGAGTGGACTAAGGGACCATTGTCAATATCTAGAACTTCTAGGCTTCTTATTTAAAGAGTTTGAAATGATATGCATAGAATCAAAGAGGTTCCCCAAAACCTGAGAGCTGCTTTGCACCCAGCATTCGGCCATACTTAAATATGGAGAAGGTAAAGAGGGACAGAGATGGGAAGTGAAAGGAGAAGGGCAGTAAGAGGAAGCATTGTTTTCTTTAACACAACCGGTAGAAATAAGGACAGTGATAACAATTTTTATTTAACTAGTTATATGGTCACCTAATTGCCAAAGAATTACGGCACATTTCTCAAAGCCTAGGTTTTTAGTATTGATCAATGGATTGTTGAGACAATGGTGTTACCTATTACAGTTCAATATGTTGCTATTGGGAGGATAGGAAGATACCTGATGTTTATATTTAATATAGGTTTCTATCTTTTATCTATCAGGGGGAAATTGAACAAGAACACTCTGGTTTAGAATCCCTCAAAATTTCTTAACTGTGGCTCAGTGTGCAGATATAATTAAGGGTGGGAATGGAAATTCCCTGCACTGGGAACTCTGGCTTTATTGTTATTAAATCCTCTGCACAGAGGTTGGGCCAGAGGTCTTGGGACCACAGGTTTCACTTCCCCTCTCCTATCCTGTTCTCATTTCTGCTACTGAGTAGGTTTCCTCTGACAATAAAACCATCAGGTGTAAATGGCACCTGTTGCCATAGCAGCTAAAATATTCAATTCTACCTACCTCCTCTTAAAGAGACTTTAATGAATTCAGTACCTTTCTTGGGGTTAGAACATAAGTTAGGAGCTAGGCAAGGATTAGCCTCAGGTAGTCTCTCAAACACTGAAATACATCATATGTGTGCATTCATTGACTGTTGATATTCCAAATAACCATCAAATCATTTGCAGCATGAAAACAGAAGCAACCGTATGATTGATTGATGGTTCCATGTTAACACCATCTGTCCAGGGGCTCTTCTAAGAGTTGTATGGCAAGAGAGAACAAAGTACACTAATTGAGACTGAACTTTCTGCGGCTTAGAAAGTTGGTTACATCTCAAGTTAGATTCACATGTTTGATTCCCTGCAGTTTAATTTAGCAAGCAATACCCCCATTAAAGTTGGTTCTCCCTCTGATTGAATCAGATAATTACTTGCTTATACTTCCAAGCTCTCACATCCCTTCCAATTTATATTGTTTTCTCAATGGAACTGCTGTCTGCCTGGGTAGTTGGAAGGATTAAATCCTAACTGAAAGAGAAGTAGGACTCTTTCTTTGAAGTGGCTGCTCTGTTTCTATATAGAAAGAGGAAAGGCAGGAAGTCCTACAAACACCGTCACCACATTTATTGCTAAGTTTGTCTATGTCTGCACATCTTAAGGCATAGGCTCCCTAAAGCCATGGAAAATCAAATGGGAAATGGGTTCTAAGAAGGTAAAGCAAAAATAAACAAACATATATCTATACAAAAAATTGTATACAAATGTTCACTGCAGTTTTGTTCACAATAATCTCAAACTGGCAACATTCCAAATGTCCATCAACAGGGGAATGAGTGAACAAAATGCTACTCAGCAATAAAAGGAATAATCTACCTGCATACAACAACATAGATGAATCCCAAAAGCATTATGCTAAATAGAAGAAGCATTCTATATGATTACATTTTTGTAAAACACTGGGAAAGACAAATCTAATCCAGAACGACAAAAAGCAGATCAGTGAATGCCTTGAGCTGAGGGAGGGAAGGAGAGAATTGACCTGGAACAAACACAATTAACTTTTGTTGGGTAATAAAATGCTTTGCATATTGATGCTTTGTGGTTATGTGGGCATATACTTTTATCAAAACTTATCAAAACACTTCAAATGATTGCCCGCCTTTTACCCTGAACTTCACTTTAAAATAGGAAAACAGATTCAACATAAACAAATTGTTAAATTCCCTGATATACGATTCTTTGGATTAGATGCTATTTACCTGTAGTTGGCTAGATAATATTCCCAAAGATACCACATCCTAATGCCCTGAACCTGCAAATGAAAAAAGGTTCCATTTAAAGTTGTGATCAAGTTAAGGATCTTGGCCTGGACTATCCAGGTGGGACCTAAAATGCAATGAGTCCTTAGAAGAGAGAAGCAAATGGATTTTGCCTACAGAAAGAAGACAATGTGAGACAGAAGCAGACAGAGACTGGAGTGATGCAGCCACAAACCAAGAAATGCTGGCAGCCACCAGAAGCTGGAAGAGGTAAGAAAAGGATTCTCCCCTAGAGCCTCCAGAAAGAATGCAGCCCAGTTTGATTTTGGTCCACCAATACTGATTTTGGACTTCTGGCTTCCAGAACTGTGATGGAATCAATTTCTCTTATTTTAAGTGGTAATTTATTACAGCAGTCACAAGAAACTAATACACTAGTTTTGATAAAATCCCAAACGTTTAAAATTTTATAAATTCCATTCAATCAGAAAAGGATTTAATGAGTGAGTATTATGAACAAGGCTTCAGGGACAACCCAGCTTAAGTCACTTATAATCAAAGGGAGGAAACAGATGCCAGAACACACGGCAGGAGAGATCAAAACTGTAACAGAGAGGCTACACCAGTGATGGGAAAACAGAGGGAAAAGATGATATCTGCCCAAAGGGATCACAGAATGATTCCAGAAAAAGCTGGCTTCAGATTTTGCCTTGAAGAACTGATAAGACTTTAGCAAAAGGTGGCTAATAGCTGAATGTATTTGAGAGTCACTCGTACAAGTTCATTCATTATTAAGTTTCTTTGAGACTCTAGATACAGCTAGCTTGTAGTTCACACAATGCACCATGACGTCTTAGTGCCAGTCTCACTCAGTTTAAAAAAAAAAACAAACCCTCTAATCAGGGTGCTCTTCTTCTATCTTGACATAGCCATAATGTGAGCATTCCTTAGTATTCCCTGCTCTGAAGGGAAAGTCTTGATGCTCAGATGAATGCTAAAAATACAGCTTCTCTTGACACAAGCCTTTTAAACTTATGTCCCAGAGCAGGAGTCTGAGGTTTTGTAGTTGATATCAATGATTTAGGTATGAAAAACACGAAATAAAAAAGTACCAGAGGAACACGCACACACTCATAAAACCTTTGAGTCCCAATATCCCAGAGACTCATTTTTCCAAAAGGGGTAAGAAAAAAATGAAGAAACGTAACATCTGAGGTGTTCTAAAACAAAAGATGTTTAGAGATTGGTGACCAACGGCAGCCATTTTCAAAATAAAAACTAGGTTCCAGAATTTATAGTTTAGTAAACTATAAACCCACCCTCAGTTTTTATTAAATCCCCACCTTTTTCTCCATGTACACACATATTATCAGTAATAAATGGGAATGAGCCCTACCATGCGTGAAAAAGCATTATAGCAATTAAAGCAGCTTGATATAACAGATGGAACCTAGAGCTCGACGATATAGAGACACTAGAATTATACACAAATATGTATAAAAATTAGATACATTATAAAGCTAATATTCCATATTGATAGGCAGTCAATGACAGTAAAACAACCAGCATTTTTTTAAAAAGTAAGGTGGATCCTAACTCACCCCTTGCATAAGATATAAATCCCAGAAGAATCAAAGATTTAGGTATGAAAAACATTAAATAAAAGAAGTCCCAGAGGAACATACACACGCACACACGCTCAAAAAATCTTTGAGTAAAAAATTTCTTTCCAATCGGGACACAAAACTTAGTACCTTAAAAACAAAAAAGATTGAAACCATAAGAAAAAAAGAGTGGTAAATCTGGTCACATAAAAATGAAAAATGTTGTACTAGAAAAAAATACTATAAACAAAGTCAAAAGTCTGGAGAACATGTGCAACCAAGGACAAAGTGCTAATTTCCTTAATATATGAAAAATTATACGTGTTAGGTAAGAGATCAATTATTCCATAGAAAAATTAACAACAAGGATAAATGGTTCACATGGCTAACAATCATCTGTTGGTCATATGTTAAATTGATGTCACCTTTTTAAAGGGCAATTTTGCAACATCTGTAAAATTTAAAACGTATGCACATAATTTGATGGAGATTTTCACTTCTAGATAATTATTCTACAAATAATCTCAACCAAGTATGTGAAGTATTTATGTGCAAGAATATATTTTGTATGTAGCAACATTGTGATAGCCCATTGCCATATAAAATTGTTTCATCAAATTTGTCCATTAAATAAGAACATTAACTGTTTATAATGGATGGGTATTACTATTACTCTGTGGAAAGAAGTATATGTTTCTTGAAAAGATTTATTATAATTATTATATCTTGAAAACATTTTTATTGGAGAAAAGTCACCAAGAATGTGTTAGGAAGAGGGAAAAGCAACTTATAGTTCCAAAGTCAGTTTATATCATTTTATTTCAAAGAGAAGGGCATTGGAATTTGAAAAAAATCTATGAAGCTTAGAGTACAAGTATTTTCTAGGACTACAGCTATGCTGAAGCCCATTCAGGTTGGTCATTTTCATTTCCTAAACTCCCAGTTAATCACTTTAGAAATGTCTCTCACTTCACTAGCAAATAAGTGAGAAAAAGTCATGTAGCAGAGGTTGTGTAGGTGAGAGTTCTTTCTCAAAGGATTTTTGAGCCAGTTATAATGGAGGACTTGTCTTCCACGTTATTAACAACAAAGGAGATTCATAAGAGTAGCCTAACCTGAGACAAACACAAATAATACAGGGAACTGTTCTTAGCTCACTAAGAAAAAAAAAAAAAAAAGATGCCACTCTTAATTGCCCAAGAAATAGCTTTTATAAATTTTCAGAATTAAAAATATATGCTACTTTCTAGACAAGAAGTTTCTTCAACAACTTTAGCAGCCTCAGTGAATTGCCCCAGTTTTTCTAGGCATATGGAGGATGGAAAGCTACATGAGAAAAGAAAAATGATTGATTAGCATTTACCAGTGATCTAAACCTTTGGTAGCTCAGAGAATAAAGGCTTTGTTATACCAACTCTCTAGCTGGAAATCTTGTTGAAATACCCACCAACGGCTTCAAAATTCAGCAGCAAATACATGAACCCCTTGTTAGTTAATGGAAGGATTTATCCACTAGAAATTCTAATTTAGGCCAATAGAAGAGTCAAGAAGAGAGCTATTAAAACATCACAGGTGGAGGCACGACCATAAGATTTAATAATCTCAGGTGACTGCAGGGCCAATTCCAACTATAAAATAAGAGACATCAGATTCTGGGATTTACTGCAATCTTGCCATGATCGTTATCTTTGTTCCTGTAACAAGAGCAAACCCTTATCCTCATTTAAAGAAAAAAAAAAAAGCTAAATAATTTTCCCATACATACACAGCTATAAAGATACAAAATATTACAAAAACAAACCACTAATTTTATGTGCCACCATGACCGGCTTCTTTTGATAAATTCTCTGTTTAACCATACAGAGATTATGCACTCTGTGGCAGCTTTATATATAATACGGACTTCACACCGACCTGTAACTCACTCTCTCTTTGGGGTAAAAAAAAAATTGATATATTGGCCACTTACAAATTTATTTTTCAATAATTAAACTCTCAGAAACATCATTGTATTTTTAAGATGCAGGGAATACCTGTTATCTACCCAATTACCTTACTTTTAAATTAAGCTGTTTCGACTTAAAATATGCATACCAATTCTACCCAACTTTATCAGCACAGGGAGCTAACAATTTTTTTAAATATGTTGCCTAATGTTGCTCTATTTTGCATTTTTATCACTAGATAGTATGAACAATTTCTTATATTATCGTTTTCCAACTGTAGTCCCCTTTTGAATTGTCAGCTCATGTCACTTGCCTGCTTATCTTTTTTAGTCTCAATATTTTTCTCATAACTTGAGCACATCCTTAATATTTTAGAGATATTAAATTGTATTAAATTACATCGCATCTGATGTAAATATGTTGTGGTCTATTTTATTTTTTTTACTATTTTTTATCATAAGGATATTTTAAACTTGTACATATTAACATATTTTCATTCTTCCTATCATCCCTTAGGAGTTGAAAAAGTTATCATTCCTCCATAGATTGAACTATTTTATTTTCTGCCTGCTCTTCTATAATTTGATATTTTATATTTAACCCTCTAATTTGATGTTTCTAGACATTTCATTCTCCTTCAGCACACAAGCAGAAACAAATTAAAATTCCCACTCTCAATGGTAGCTGTAAAGCTACTTCTTTTTCTTATAGCCAGCAAAGAATGTAGCATGATTCTGCAAACAACACTTATTATTACTCCACACCTCTCCACCCACCCACCTACCCACCTCCACCCGGATGACAATCACTGCTCCTATTTAAAGGAGTATACTTTGGTGACTGGTATATTTCAAAATGCTAACCAATCATTCCAGTATGACATATTTAATAATTTTTCCTTTTTCTGCCCATTTTTAGTAAATTTATTCATCTTTGTCAGATTTATGCCATCTTGAAATTACCCCATTATTTCATATTGTTATTTTTCTGCAAATATTGAAATGTCTTAAATATTATTGCTGTATTATAGGTTTTAATATCTGGCAGATATTTTCTTGCCTATTGCTGTTTTTTAATGTACATCTTGATTTTTTTCACCTGTTCGTTCTTCAAATGATCTAGATGTTCTTACTGAATTCTTAAAACCTCTTTTGAGATTTTGATGGCAATACTATCAAATATTCTTTTTAAAAACTTAGATACCATATATTTCAAAATAAAATGTTGTATACAATACATACAATTTTTGTTTGTCAATTAAAAAATAAATTACTACAAATTTAGAGAACTTACCATTAATATGGCACATTGAGTTACTAAGGAAAACCAACCATTGTGCCTCAAACATTTAGAAAAGCTGTAAAAAATGTAATAATATTTAAAAATTTAAACAAACTTAACCAGCTCCAGACCAGAAAATGGATAACAGATAAAATAACAAAATTATGAGAATAAATTTAATTCAAGATATAAAAAAATTAGCTGTCATGGAAAAATTATAGCACCATATAGAAAAACACTATGTATAAAAAATAAACGGAAAAAATTAGAAATACTTACTGCAAGTAATTATATTTCAATTATATTAATACTTTCCCTATATTTATATCATTCCTTTTGTGTTTTTTAAAATTATTTATCAAACAGTTTTAGCGTTACAGAAAAGTTAAACAGAAATATAGGGAGTTCCCGCATGCCCTCTCTCTTCCCCTCTCTCCCAAACATACAGGTTCCCTTATTAACATTGTGCATTACTGTGGTACATTTGGTACAATTATATAATAAACTAATACTGACATAATATTTTAACTAAAATCTATTTACTAAATATCTATTTAAATATTTATTATTTACATCAACGTTCACTCTCTGTGTTATACAGTCCTATAGACTTTGACAAATGCATAATGTCATGTAATCTACCAGTACAGTTCCATACAGAATAGTTTCACTGCCCTAAAAATCCCTGTACTCCACCTGTTCATCTATCTCTCTCTCTCCTCAATCCCCTGGCAACCACTGATCTTTTTATTGTCTCTATAGTTTTGCCTTTTTCAAAATGTGATATATTAATAGTTGGAATCATACAATAGGTAGCCTTTTCAGATTGGTTTCTTTCACTTTGCAATATGTATTTAAGATTCCTCCGTGTCTTTGAATGGCTTGGTAGTGCACTCCTTTCTATTGTTTTTCATTGTATGGATGTACTGCAGTTTGTTTATCCATTCACCTAGTAAGGGCAATTAATTAGTTTCTTCCAATTTGGAGCAGATTTTTCAGTCCTTTCTTTTACCTTATTGTAAACTACATTAGTAAATAGGAAAGGTGACAGTGGGCATCATTATTATTTTGTTCTTGAATTTAAAATGTGTATACTTCATACACGTAAAAATGTTGGCTTTTTGCTTATGAGTGTTAACTGTTCTTCTCCACACTTTTCTTTGTTCTTAAAACTGCATATGGGTAAAAAAAATATATATATATGTGGGAAAAGATCAAGGCCAGGGAGATTCATCCAGGAATCAGCTATCTCTCTCTTTATTCAAATCTTCTTTTGAATATACTAATAAGGTTGTTTTAATGATTCTACACAGTTATCTTTTTTGAACAATACCAGTTTTTTACCCATATGAATTTTATGTTTTCTTATACCATCTTATATATTATGAAAGCAATTTAAATGCTTATCAGAGCAAAGTGATATATAATCAGATTCAGGTTTTTCATTGTGACTTTGAAAGGTATCTAGTTTTCATGGTTAGAATCAATTGATTTGTGTGTGTATATATGTATTTACAGGTATATTTGTGTGTTTATTTAGACTGATATTCATACAAAACTTTTCTAATCACTTTCTCAAGTATTTCCATTAATTCTAGTTGTCCTCCTCCCTTTAAGTTCTTACACTGTGATACTTTATCTGGTTAGAGACCTAAGATCACATTTGCTCTATGGAAAATATACTTTTGGAAGCTTCCAGTTCCCAAAATGAGCTGTGTAACATAATATTTGCCTTGTTTAATGTACTATATATATTTCCACGTATTTAACTTTTTTATACTAGATCCTTGGTAGATTAATTGAGGTGGGTTCAAAATCATCTAACTTGTCCTTTTCTGTGTATTTCACATAATTTTTGCTGCTATTTATGCATATAATATTATTAGTGTTTATACTCACTATAATTTACACATTTTATCATATTGTCATTATTCTCTTCACATACATTTTCTTTTAATTTTACTGTCAATTTTTTGCTACCTGATTATACCTTTTGGTGTATTTTCATTACATATCCTAAGAACAGCAAATCACTGGGCATTTTAAATAAAAAACAATCTAAGATTCTGTATGTTTTATGTATGAATATAAAATGTTTGTTTTTTGTTACATCTGTTTCATGCTTTTTTGGAGAAGTATATTTCCTTTTCCTATTTCTATTATCTTTTTATATATAATGATGTCCTTTTTCCTTTTGTATTTTTAGCATAATTAGAAAAAGCAAATGTCTTCTTTCTACCCTCACTCCTAAGTATATTGCTCTTGTTTTATAATTTAATTTATAGGATTATTCATTTATCTCTAAATTGGGTAACTGCTTTCAATATTCTTTATATGTATTTTCCACAGTAACTTCTAAATTCAATCTTTTAAAACTTTTTAATTCAATCATTAAAAATCTGAAAATCATCATTAAAGGTAAATTTTTGGAAGACATTTTCTGAAATACGCTGGACTACACTTCTCATAGTGATAGCATCTCCAGCTGGGCCTGGCATGCCTACATCACATTCTTTTCTTTGAGAATATTTAAAATACTACTCCACTGTTGTTTGACTTTGATAGTATGGTAGAGAAGTTGGAGCTTTCCAGATTTTAATCCCTTAGATAAATTATCTTTAATTTTGACATGGGGAGGGCCTAAGGAAGTTTTTGTATTGTGAAAGATATGAAACAGCCAGGTTATGTTCTGTAGACTGGAGTGCTTGTGCTTGTTTTATTTACCTGAAATAAAGTGAAACACTGCTGTCTCCTACTTATTTCTTAACGTCTGTATTTCTTTTTCATGTATGCCATTGATATCAACCTGCTTTTTTATTCTATCTTTTTAATCAGTTACTTCCATTTTCCATCTCTGCTTTGACATTCCTTGTATTTTCATCTCTCAGTTATTTTCTTATGTCCCACCATGTTCCACTAGTCTGACTTTCTGCAGCATTGTTTCCACTGTCTCTTGTTTCCAGAGATGATATGAATTGGTTACAGCAGAATTCTACCTTTTTTCTTCTGTAACTCTCATATCTGCTAATCACTGAAAATAGATAACTGCTATTTTCTAAAAACCATTATGTGTCTCCTGCATAAAATCCATTTCAAGTCTTCTTATCTGAGTATTAAGAAAATAATCTCAGGACATAAGAGGAAATAAAAAAGTCAATTATCTTGTCCCAGTCATAAGTAACTAACTACAAATGAGAAAGGAAAAGAGGAAAATGAGAAAATTAAAAGTTATTCTTTCTCTTTCTGAAGATCAGGTTAGCTGTTGCAGATGTTTTTCATCCTGCTCCTTCAGCATGGATTATGTAGAAATCTCTCCTGTAATTTTAAATATTCTGTAATCTTTTTCTGTAGGTCACTGAACACATTTTCTTTCTAGATTAAATGATCTTCTATGCTTTTGCTTGAGCGATTAGAAGGAATATCCTAGTGGTGTTTTTCTTAACTCAACCATCTCCCTTGACATCACTGAAAATTATCATCAAGAAGAAAATCCCCTGTTGGCTTCAATCAAGTTAAAAGGATAACAGCAAACATAATGGTATAATTTCTGCTTTCACATATCTAGTAGGAATGCAGAAGATGACCATCAGTGGTGATTATATAATGGTTTTTAATGATTAAGCCAACATATTTAGAATATTCTACAGTTATTCATGCATACATGCATACATACACACACAGACATGCACACAAATATACATTCATTCAATTGGTGGTAGTCAACACAAATTAAGTGAAAGAAATCTGTATTAACATGTAGTGTTGGTGCCAGTTAAAGGCAATAATAATGGAAACCCTCAAAGTTATTGATTCTCTGTTTTACTTTTATACTTTTACTTTTGTATGGATTTTTTTCATACACTTTCTTGTATGCCCACATTTTCAAAGTTTTATCACATTAGACTCCAGTATTTAATACAACTGAAATTTTAGTGGTTGTACAAGCAAATGGTTGTAGAGTAGTGAGTGAATAAATGAATGGACACAAGATAACTTTTCTGAAGAATGTGATTTTCAGCCAACTTCATCAATTTCCATATTCCCTGACACCACATTAATTTCTAGGCCCATTATGATTAAAACATTTTGGTTAAATAAATTGAGCTGATACTTATAAAAATACTAGTTATCATTTAAACCAAGTTTATAAATATTTCTACTAAGTTTACAAGCACTATATCATATGGAATATTCTGCCAAAAAATTAATATTCTACTATTAAATTTAACTATTAAAATACTCCTCATTGGCCTGAAATCATACAAACTCTTACCTCCACCATGGTTAATTGAAATGTATTATACCATTTATCTGACTTCCACAGATATAGAACCTGGCAGATAATTAGATGCTGGAAAAATCAGTCTTAGTTCCAAGGCTCCTCCTCTTCTCTGCAGAAAAGTGGCAGCCCCAAATCCTCAACCAGAGGCCACACCAAGTCTGGAATTTCAAATGCAGTCAGAATGGCTGTCTCCAGTGGTTGGAAATGGTCCTTGGCATTCAGACGGATAGTCACATTTTTAGCATTCCTTTTCATTATTCTTCACTTTCAATATGATTGTCATTGCTCAAAGGAGCTAGGAAAACAAAAAGGATGATGATAAAGAATGACAATGTGGTAGCAAGAATGAGAGCTGAGCAATCAGAGTATGACTGTACATAATGTCTGAAAGGTTATAATGGAGTTATCTTTCAGAATTATTTTCTGTATATACTAAATTGATATGTCATTGAGTAGAGGTTTCATTTATTTTATTATTTTGTTCTCAAGCTGCTACATGAACCTAATATTTCATATTCATCATATAACTTAGAGATACTTTAATTTGTCAGAGATAGCATAAGGAATGAAACAGGGGTAAAGATTCAGAGGCAAAAAAACAAGAAGAAAACAAACGTGGTATTCAGAGAATTCTGACAATACAAAGGAAGCTATGGAGGTGGCTGAGAGGGCAAATGCTGGAACTCAATCTGAGACAAAACTTCCTCATGTGCTTTCTGGGAATCCAAATCCTATCTGTCAGAATTATATTATTAAAATGAGATCAATACCTTGTGCAAACAGGATGGAAATGGCTCATACAAATGAGGAATGCAAAGCAGAGAATGGCATGCAGAATCTTGGTCAGTGTCCACTGTCTCCGGAATGATGTCATGGCTATGAAACAAAATTTATTGTGATTCTGTTTCAATGGGATTAAAAGAGTCTATAGTGAGTTCAGAGCTCCATCTGGCCTGTTGAGTTTGTCTGCTGCACAGGCCTAAGAGTCATGAAATTTAAAATGCTATAGATATTACACTGGTTCTGAGCCATCAAAAGTTTCTGCCAATTATATTAGTGTTGAATGGATAGATAGTGTCAGTAATAAAGCTACAACAATAAAGAAGGAAGCATTTCCCCACACATGTCTACTAAGGCCATCTCTGCATGGCTCTAAATCTCAATCAGGCATGGGTGCTCATGGACACCAGAGTGAATATCCATGAGGAGACCTTCTTGAGGTTAGGCTGCCTAACTTATTCTCGAATAATATAACCTGGGAAATAAGACACCTACCTGGTTATTTCAGGTGCCCATTAAATACAGATGCTTCTTGACTTACAACGGGGTTAAATTGTGATAAACTCATCATAAGTTGAAAATATTGTAAGTCGAAAATGCATTTAATACACCTAACCTACTGAACATCATAGCTTAGCTTAGCCTACCTTAAACATTCTCAGAACATTTACATTAACCTACAATTGACCAAAATGGTCTAACACAAAGCCTATTTTATACTGAAGTGTTGAATATCTCATGTAATATTGAATATTGTACTGAAAGTGAAAACAAGATGGTTGTATAGGTGCTCAAAGTACAGTTTCTACTGAATGCATATCACTTTCACATCATCACAGAGACAAAAAACCATAAGCCAAACCATCATAAGTCAGAGACTGTATGCAATAGAGAACACTCAAACACTTTCAGTACATTTTTGGCATCGTGTGGACACCATGGGTGGACTGAACATGGCTTTAGTATTACATTTTTGGCATTAAAAATTAATTTCTCAAGGTTGATACCTGTGTGGTTCTATCACAGTTGCTACATAAATACTCAAACCAGAGGTCTACGTGAGGTTGAATTTATCATACATATGATATGTCTTATCGTATGGAGGATAATTTTACTTGATCCCATTCATTCATTACCTACAGGGAGATGGTGGAGTCACTATGCAGGCCAAACAGCATTATAATATTCATGAACAAGCTAATATGTATATAAAAGTAATTTCTTCAATTTGGGGTCTTTCAGTTACATAGAACAGGTTTTAGTCACACCTCCGATCTAGCTTCATAAAGTTATTTATTTCATTGGTCAGGAAGCTCAATAGCAGATGTTTTAAATGGTGATTGAGACAAGGTTGGAATAATCCCAAAACATGTCATCCATCATTCTTCTAGTGAATATGTTTGTATGTTTATATCTATGTAATTATAGAAACTTAGATATGGTTTCAGAAAATTAGGACTTCTCGGAAAGATTTTAGGCCCTTAGCCTCAAGTATGGCCTTTATTGGCACCCATATTCCAAGAAGAACATTTGTTTAGGGTATCAGGGTGAGATATGACTCTACTGCGGGGCTGAGGGGTGGACAGGAATAAAAAATATAGCAGCAGAAATGAAGTTAAGAATAACATGCGTGGCCAGGCGCGGTGGCTCACGCCTGTAATCCTAGCACTCTGGGAGGCCGAGGCGGGTGGATCGCTCAAGGTCAGGAGTTCAAGACCAGCCTGAGCAAGAGCGAGACCCCCGTCTGTACTGAAAAAAAAAAAAAGAAAGAAATGATCTGGACAACTAAAAAAATATATATAGAAAAAATTAGCCGGACATGGTGGCTCGTGCCTGTAGTCCCAGCTACTAGGGAGGCTGAGGCAGAAGGATCACTTGAGCCCAGGAGTTCAAGGTTGCTGTGAGCTAGGCTGATGCCATGGCACCCTAGCCTGGGCAACAGAGTGAGACTCTGTCTCAAAAAAAAAAAAAAAAGAATAACATGTGGGTCTTCTCGTACATCGGCAAGCAAAGGCTCTCTGAGTGAGAGATAATATGGCCAGTAGATGTTAGACACCAAGAGCATGGCAATATGATAGAGCATCATTTGTGTGATATTTTATGCCAGTGACCCAAGCAGGAGATCTGTAGTATAAACCCTCATAGAGGTAGGCTTTAAACATGGTGGGCAGCCAGGTAGACATGCTAACAGTCCTCCTACAATCACAAGTTGAACTTGGAGTTAGTACAGCTACCTTCCAAATGTACAGAAATGGTTCTAAGTTATGGAAGAGTGGGATAGTGGAGTGAGCCCTGGACTAGACTAGTACTTCTCCATTAGCAGATTGGGTGGCTTCTCCTGTGGTGAAAGAAGTGTCTCTTGAAACTTACAACCTGCCTCACCACAAATTGCACATGGGTGCCTTCCCCTTATTTGCCATCATTTGCAATGGGCATACTTTATAGATGCCAACAGAAAGGAGGAACAGACACATTCATGATTTCTGCTCCTTCTATCTTGGATAGGAACCTGTCACATCTTCATGTTCCTGCAACTGAACCACATACCTCTGGCTGCCCTTCACGGGAGAATGGGCAGGTCCCTATCCAGGTTCCTACCTAGCTTCTCAAATGCCTATCAGTTTACAAAACCTGCAGGCTAACAATAATCACAAGTAAGAGCAATATTTATCATAAAAACAATACCTGTTATTGAAAGCTTACTATGTGCCAAGCACTATGCTAAGAGCTTGATATATATTTTCTTACTTAATTATCACAAAAATGCTTCATGCAGTAAGTACTACCATAATCTCAGGAATATGAGACTTAGGTGAAATAACTTCCCTGAAGTCTCACATCTAATAAATAGTGGAAAGTAGTAGGAAAGGATTTAAATTCAGTTCTCTCAGAAACCAAAGCCTACATTCTTAAACATGCTCAGGAGATACACACACACACACACACACACACACACACACACACACACACACACACACTTTTTGCATATATGTATATATACATACAGACAAGAAAGAGATTATTTCTGAAAAGGGATTTTGTGAGGCTAATTACCTACTAAATATCCAATCTCCCCTTCTCCCTTATTAACCAAAACCCTGATATTGGTGGGATATCAATTTGTCCAACTAAAAATCTTGGTTTCCCAAAAGTTCTTGAGGCAATGGGTGATCAGGTGACCCAGTTCTGACCATAATTGCGAATCTGGTGGGAATTTCTTGATGAGTTTTTCTCTCTTTCCCTCTTCCTTTTTCCTGCTATTTTCTTTCGGGCTACCACATGAACTTGATGCTTGGAGGTACACAGTCATCCAGAGATGCACACACTAAGGAAGACAGAGTGGAAAAATCTGAGTCCTGATGACATCACAGCCTCACTGAATGATTTCTGGACTTTGTGTGAAAAAAAGACATCCTACTTGTTTAAGCCATTTTTAAAATAAATTTTCTTCTTCTTGCAGCTGAGTATCTTACTGACATAAATATTAATGAACACTAGTTACATATCTTATAGCTCAAATTTTGTGAATTAAAAGCTCTTAGTTCTTGCTGTACTGTGTTCATCCTTGGTAGTGGGCACTTCTGTACTGTAGTAATACCCCTTCCAAACTTCAAAACATTTTTATATAAGTCTCACTGTGGTTAAAACACCCACACAATCATACACCAAAAAGTACCATGTCCCAAGCCCATGACAGCATTGAGGCTGCAACCTGATTAGTTTAACTAAATTATGGGAGGAAGATGATATTGTGATAGCTCCTGCTGTACTCCAGCCAATTTGCACATTTTCCTAGAATTATTTTAGAGGTTGTTATCACTCAAACGCCTGCTGCTACATAGGAAGGAAAACAAACCAAAAACAAGTGAGGAAGCAAAACCTACTAAATTAAAAATGAATGTGCACAATCCTTACTTAAGTATAGGCTACAAATCATAGCCTTCAAATTTGAAGTCCTGTATGCCTGGTTACTAACCAGGTTCTAAGCTACCATAAGTGTCTAGACCCAGACAAGAAGAAAAAATAATCCAGATGGTGTCATGTTGTTTTCTCTTCTTTTCACTGTTTGCTTTTTGTAGAATGAAAAATAATTATTTCAAAGGGTACATTCTTATCTCCTTTCTTCTTTTTTCAGCAAACTCAGCTGTGACTTACTTATCTATTAAACTTCTTTACTTAAAAAGCACACACATACCAAATTGTAGGAAACAATGTTGATATTAAATACAACTTTATATGATCTGAACATTGAAAATTGTTGATCTTTTGAAATGATGACTCAGTGGATGGAGGTGGGGAGTTGGGAGAACAACTTGGAGCTTCTAACATGAAGAATTTAGGACTGATTCTTAAAATCAATTTCACATTTCCAGAGTCCTTTTGTTACTCCTAATACTGTCCATGAGAAGATTATCTCTTCACTTCCTTCTTATTTGAGTTTGAGAAAAACAAACCTAGAGGAAAAAAAAACCCTAATATCCAAACTTCAGTTTCTTGATGACAGCCCTCTGTATAGCCATAGATTATTTTATTCATTACTATTCTAAGGTCAAGTTGACATGATTATCACGAGAAAGGCCATCAGAGCAGGGGACCAGACCATTTTCTCATAGGTCGCACACGGCTATTCCGGAAGATTGTGTTGCATGTGGTATGCAATTGAGGAGGAGAAAGTCAATGGGACACACAGAAGTGGTGACAGGACAATATGAATGAGAGCAAAGGGGAAGGGCTTTTAACAGTTTCCATAAGCAGGGGGGAAAAAAATGCAAGTTCAGAGAGAGATCTAAAGAAGATATTTATAGAAGGCTTTTTGTATCAGTTGAAAATGCTATGTTGCTCCTTGAAAACCTACAATAATGTTGACATTGACACTATTCTTTAAAGCTGATAGTAGTGGACAGGTATTTTTGGAATGCACGATGAATCATTACGTGATTGGGATTATGTCAGTTATATGTTGGGGGACCTCATGAAGGGTGTTTGACCTTAGGCACAGTGCTGGGCTGTGCTGTGAAGAAAGCACTAACAACGATCCAAGCACAGGCATGCTCAACCACCACAACTCAACTAGCAGGATGATGTCAGGTAGTCACAAGGCACCAGGCGCATACTATGATGATCTTAGAATACCATTGCAAACCCAGAGGGAAAATCTGGGGAAGAATGTCATTTTAAATTGTATGTTGTAGGCAGAAAACTGGATGTAGGGTAGCATTATATAAATTTTGGAAGTCTAAAAACTTGCTCATAAACTTACCTCCTGAAAATTGGTTAACATTAATTTAATGATCTCTCAATTTCTTAAGATTTTACTTTAATTTGTTTTGTTTTTCTGGAAGAACTATGGCAGTAAGTGCAGATATCCTGGGACTGGATCCAATCTTCTACACTTTCAAGAATACTAAGACCTAATATTTCGAACTTGACTTTTACTTGGTATTAAGGAGATTTTTCCAGTCTACTGTCTACAAGAAATTAGAGAAAAATACTTTGAGATCTGCAGAGTAATGATTTCAAAGGGCATGAAGGGATTTCTAGAAGTAATGTCTATGTTGTTTTTTGATTTGAATGGGCTACATGCATGTTTTCCAGTTTGTGAGACTATGTGGAGCTATGTACTTATGATCTGTGCACTTTTCTGTATGTACGTTATATTTCAGTAAACGTGTCACTAAAAGAAAACAAACAAATGAGAGCTACCTGAAATCTCTATCCTACCTGTTTTGAGAATATTAATTTATCAGAAAATATTTCTGGAGCACTAAATAAGAACAGAGGACTATGCTAGGTACTACATGATAGGACCCCCTCTTCCAGGAGCTTTCAATGAATAAAAGAGAGAACAAGGATCCACCACCAATTCATGCATGGTGCATTGTAAATAAATAACATGGAGTATTAAGTGACAAATATTATAGAAGTAATATAGATGCAGCATCAGTGTTACAGAAGTTGGAAGGAAAAATCATTTTTGATAGTAAAAACCATAATATGAATATCCTATTACTTTCTCCCAACCCTCATCCCAGTGTCCTGAAACATCTTACATATGTTTTCCATTAACTGGATCAATGGAGGCAAATAAGGAAATAGCAGAGGCGCTGTAGACAGAGACAGCGGAAGAACAAGTTTTAATCCCAGGTCCATCATTTACTGACTGTGAGACCCTGGGCAATTTACCCATAGCAATCAACTAGTGCTTATGTTTTGCTAGCCCTTCCACCTTTTCAAATTGCAGTTATTATGGACAAGTGAGCAGACCCTTTCTCTTCTCACTTTAAACTTGCTCCTGTGATGGAGGCAACCAATCTTAGTACCCAATGCCCTGCCACTTTTATTGGTCCAGGATTGGGCACATAGCCCATATTAGACCACTCAAAGTTATTGCCTATGTCTCCTGGGTAGTAAAACTGTGAGAGAAAGAGTTCCCAGGGAACACGTTCCCAGCCATATGGCAAAAGCCAATGTGCAAGAATGAAGTTGACATGCAGAAAAATGCAGGGAGAGTAAGAGTCAGTAAGAGAATGGGGCTTGGCACCACTACTCTCCTTTGTTCCAGAAAACTCTGGTACAGGGATTGTCCCTACCCTCTTCCTGGCTTGGGTATTTATGGCAACTAATTCCCTATTTTGTCTAAACTAGTTGAAGCTGGGTTTTGGTCACGTGCAATCAAAACACCATGAATAATACATTTCCTTCAATGAGCTTTCATTTTCTTTTCTAAAAAAATGAGAATACAATATATAACACATAAGTTTATAACAAAGATGAAATACAATACCTTACTACATGTAAAGCACAATTGCTCAATATTAATTCTTTACAATGTCCTATCAATGTGAGGATTTCCATCACCCATTCAAAAATTCTACAAACTAGTACCAATCTACATTGCTCCTAACTTTACAAAGCAGTTGGACAATCCATAAACCATATTCCATCATCCAATAAAGGCAAAAAGTATACTGATCTCAGATATTTCCTACAACCATCCTATCTTCTTCCCCAATCCACTCTTATTTCAAACCTATGCTTGTCTGATTCACCAGTTTCTTCTCCATTACAAATCTGATCCTGCCTCTGGCCTATTTGACTAGGATTTCGTGCTTGTTTTCCACAGCGTCTTACTTTCCCAGCAGAGATTTTTTTCCTTGACACGCCCTCAAATTCCCTTTCCCTAAGGCAAAATTAGTTAATGTACTTAATTTGTCCCCCTAAATTTTAGCCTTTGGCACTAGCTGTGTGCTCAACACTTCTGGTCTAGTAACTAGAGCAGTATTTACCTTTTTCTAAGGAAAAAGTCCAGGCAGCTTCAAATAATCTCCAAAATACTACAAAACTTAATAATTGTAATTAAAATTTATTAAGCACTTACTATGTGCCAGGCTTAATGCTAACATGCATATTTACATTATTTCATTTAATCCTCACCACAACACTATAAAACAGGTACTGTTATTTTCCCTAGTTACAAGATTCTGAGTACAGAACATTTACAAAAAATTTTATTATAAAAATTTTAAAAATTTTATAGATAGTAAGTTATAAAGTTCAAATTTAAACTCAGGAAGTATGACAATAGAGTCTACATTTTAAACACTGTAAAATGAGATGCAATAAACAGAACTTCATACTTCAACTTGGTCCCATTTTCCTTTCTTATCCCCCCAACAAATTCATGTTAAAATATGAATTCCCTAGGCCAGGTCTTTTTATAGATTAAATTATCAGGAACATCAGTAGACAAGTTTGCATATCATTTTGTGATATATAGACTCAACCTAAGGAAAAAACACTATTATTTCACTTCTCCTATTGACTATCATGTGTATTTCCATTCTAGAAAACACAAAAATGCCTTCATGTGAGATGAAGACTGAGAGATCAGAGGATTTAGAAAAGAGGTTTACTTACAAGAACACTGGCAGGGAAGTCAGACTTCAGAAAGAATAGCTTGTCAAATAAAAAATTCAACATAAATTTAAGGTGGAAAAAACTGTGCAATTACCAAGCTTACAGTTTATAATATACTAATCAATTCATAGTAGAAAACAACATTCTCACATAATTATCATATACATCTTTAGAAATCAACTTTGTAAAAAGTCAGGGCTATAGTTATTTAGCTAGGGAGTGAGTCATTTAGAGGAAATTCTCAAGATTTCATTTATTTTAGGGACCAGAACTAGACAGGGTGACCCTGTTATTTCTGGTTTTTCTCATTCTGGGACATTACATACATGTTTATTCATAACAGTGGCAGGACAAAGAGTTCACTTTGCTTCCACATTGGCCATGATTGACATGGCTGTGATAGCACTAGACAATATTTAGGTCATCTGGGTAACCCAGAGGACAACGAAAATACCTCATGGTACCTCAGAAACCACGTCATTAATAACGTGGCTATTACTATTAACATTTCATGGAAGGCAATGTTATAGGGAAGGCATTTTAGTGAGCTGAGATACCTTGGTTTTCCCTCAATTAAAGAAGACAATAACGTAGCGCTGCTCAAAGAACACAGACTGGGAGGTAGTGGACGTGAGTCCTGGCTCCATAAATTACAAGGAGTTTGACCCTAACAAAATCACTGTATTGTGGGTCATATGGGACACAATGATCACATTCCTTATGTTAATAGAGCCTTTGCATAAAGACATACGGAGAATAATTGTATTAGTCAGAGTACAATCAGGGAAGCAGACCTCCTAGGAGACATATATAATAGGAGATTTATTATAGAGATTTGATCTTACACATTTGCAGGGCTTGGTTCAGCAGCAGCAAAAAAATTTTACTCTTCAACTTTACAACCGAATTCAAAAGTATATAATAGCATAATTTATTGTGACAAGGTAGGATTTCACATAGAAATGTGGAGAAGGGATAAATTAGAAACTCTATTATAATTCACTACGTTAACAAATTAGCCAAAAAATACTAATCATCTCAATACATGCATAAGTGCATTTAATAAAATATACCACTTATTTATTATAATATTTAGTAAATGTGATTAAGAGTATATTAAATCAAAAAGCTACTTCAAACATCTTAACAATGAAATTTTAGAAAAATTCCCATTAAGTTGGCATCCACAAAAGGATGCCTAATATCAGATATCACTACAACTACTCAACACTGTGGTTGAGTTTCTGCCTTATTATCTCTTTTCTTGCCTTATTATTATATAAGTATAAGGATAGGAAAGATATGGCCAAAGGGAGTTACTGGTCCTTTTATTAAATTGTTTTAATGAGGATGTATTCACATTACTTGCACAAGTAAAATTAAAATAATTTAAATTTTTAAAATTAAAAAATTTAGATTTTAAAATTAATACCTCAGATTGAATTTTTTAAAGAAATATTTACAGGATCAATTCAAATACATTAAATTCAGTGAGCATTTGTTGAGCATTTACTCTTTGCCAGGGTAGTAAGATAATATATGAAAATAGAATTAATGTAATTTTCCTTTCCCATCCAGGATTGCACCCATGCCTCCGTGTAGGTTTGCATTATAGAGCAGAAAGAAGAATTTTGATATCATGAAACATTCACTAAAAGTTATGTTACTTGATAATTCTTATATTGTGGTAGTAGGTGAGAAACTGAGAGGTGGAGACAAAGAAATCCTGAAACCTACTCTTTAAGGTTAGTCTAGAGAAAAAATAGAGTGATAAACAAAATAAATCCACATCTTGGTTATATTTTGCACTGCAAAGATATAAACAAGTAATTATAGAAAGATAATTAGAGGAAATTATAGAAGGAAGAGAGAAACAACATTAAAGGCTGATGATATGACATTTGAAATTAGAAGAAGATGAGTAAGATTTCAACTTGTAATGAAAGAGTGAAGACATGCACACACCAACACACACACAGAGTAAACCTGGGTCATATTACAGGTATACCTCAGAGGTATTGCAGGTTCGGTTCCTTATCACTTCGATAAAGCAAAATCGCAATGAAGCAAGTTCCATGAATATTTTGGTTTCCCAGGATATATAAAGGTTATGTTTACCCTATACCATAGTCTATTAAGTGTGTAATAGCATCGAGTCTAAAAAAATGTATATGCCTTTATTAAAAATATTTTATTGCTTTAAAATGCTAACAATCATTTGCGCTTTCAGCAAATCATAATCTTTGGGCTGGTAGAGGGTCTCGCCTCAATGTTGACGGCTGCTGACTGATCAGGGTGATTGCTGAAGGTTGGGGTAGTTGTGGCAATTTCTTAAAATAAGACAACATGAAGTTCGCCACATCGATTGACTCTTCCTTTCGTAAGATTTCTCTATAGCGTCTGATGCAGTTTGATAGCATTTTCTCCAAAGTAGAATTTCTTTCAAAACTAGCATCAATCCTCTCAAAGCCTGTCACTTCTTTATCAACTAAGTTTATGTAATATTCTAAATCTTCTGTTGTCATTTCAACAATTTCACAGCATCTTCACTAGGAGTAAATTCCATCTCAAGAAAACCACTATTTTTGTTCATTCACAAAAAGCAAATTCTCATCTGTTAATCATGAGATTGCAGTAATTCAGTCACTGTTCAGACTCTACTTCCAATTCTAGTTTTTTTTGCTATTTCCACCATGTCTGCAGTTACTACCTTCAGTGAAGTCTTGAATCCCTCAAAGTCATTCATAAGGGTTGGAATCAACACCTTCCAAATTCCTGTTACTCTTGATATTTTGATCACCTCCCATGAACCACAAATGTTCTTAATAGCATTCTAGAATGGTGAATCCTTTCCAGAAGGTTTTCAATTTACTTTGCCCAGATTTATCAGAGAAATCATGATCTAAAGCAGCTATAGCCTTACAAATTTCTTCCTTCAACATTAAGACTTGGAAGTTGAAATGACTCCTTGATCTATGGGCTACAGAATCGGTGTTATGTTGGCAGCATGAAAACAACATTAATTTCCTTGTACTTTCCATCAGAGCTCTTGGGTGCATTATCAATGAGCAGTAATATTTTGAAAGGAATCTTTTGTTCTGCACGCTAGTTCTTATTACTGGGCTTAAAGTATTCAGTAAACCATGATGAAAACAGATGTGCTTTCATCCAGGCTTTGTTTTTTATATTTACAAAGGATGAGCAGAGTAGATTTAGCATGATTTATAAGGGCTCTGGGAGTTTTAGAACAGTAAATGAGCATTGGCTTCAGCTTAAAGTCACCAGGTGCCTTAGCCCTTAATAAGAATGTCAGCCTGTTTGTTCTTTGAAGCTTCAAAGCCAAAAATTGACTTCTCCTCTCTAACTATGAAAGTTTTAAATGGCATCTTCTTCCAACAGAAAGCTATTTCACCTACATTAAAAATCTATTGTTTAGTGTGGCCACCTTCATCAATGATCTTAGCTAGAACTCTGATAACTTGCCGCAACTTCTACATCAGCACTCGATGCTTCAATTTGCACTCTTATAATGTGGAGACAGCTTCTTTCCTTAACCTCTGCTAGCTTCAGACTTTTCATCTGAAGCTTCTTTGTCTATTTTGGCCTTCAGGGAATTGAAGAGAGTTAGGGCCTTGCTCTTTATTAGGCTTTGGCTTAACGGTGTGGCTGGTTTGATCTTCTGTCCAAAGTACTAAAACTTTCTCCATGTCAGCAATAAGGCTGTGTTGCTTTCGTATTCTTTGTGTATTCACTGGAATAGCACTTTCAATTTCCTTTAAGAAATTTTCCTTTGCATTCACAACTTGGCTAAACTTTTGGTGCAAGAGGCCTAGCTTTCAGCCTAATTAAGCTTTCAACATGCCTTCCTTACTAAGTTTAATCATTTCTAGCTTTTGATTTAAAGTAATAGATGCCTGACTCTTTCTTTTACTTGAACACTTAGAGGCCTTTGAGGGAATAGCTGGTTGGTGGAACAGTGAGAACACATAATTTTATCAATTAAGTTTGTGTGGTTTGTGGTACCCTCAAATAATTATAATCTCACCATCAAATATTACTGATCACAGACCATCATAACAGACATAATAATAATTAAAATGTTTGAAATATCGTGACAATTATCAAAATGTAACACAGAGACATGAAGTGAGCACATGCTGTTTGAACAATGGCACTGGTAGACTTGCTCAACCCGGGGTTGCCAAAAAACTTCAATTTGTAAAAAATGCAATATCTGTGAAGTGCAATAAACTAAAATGCACTAAAATAAAGTATATGTATATGTCCCTTCTCATCCTGCCATATAGGCAATTTACTCAATAAGGATTAAAGTATTGACTCTATAGCTAGACTGTTTGGATCCTAATCCTGACTTTATATTTTATTGGCTTTTTTTCCTGGGCCTTTAAGAATCAACCTCTTCATCAAGAAAGTGGATATAGGAATAGTACATGTCTCATAGTGTTTGTTGAGAAGATTAAATAAGATAATATCTCTAAAGTGCTTATAGTAGTACCTGGTATATGTAGCAAGCACTCAATCAATACTACCCAATATTATTAATTTTGTAGCATTACAATGACAACTCCTTAATTGAAATTTGGGCTTATAACTTATGAGGAACTCTGAATATGCAGTACTTAAATTAATTCAAAATAAATCTGATAGTATGTTAACACAAACATAGACCTTTGCCGTAATTTGTTTTATTTCTTTGATTTTTTAGCCACCGATGAACACCAATAATATCTGTGAGTATTCAAATTATTTATCACAAGAAAGATAGAAAAGAACCAAGATGGCCAACTAGGGACATTGCTTGTTGGATTGTCCCAGCTGGAAGGTAGTATATTGGACTGAGGAAAGTGGAGAGCAGTTGCAGCCCAGGTGTGGATTGCAGGGAGAGACAGCAGAGATGTCCAGGAACCCCCCACCAAGAAAAACAGCAAAGCTGGGAGAGAGGAAGCTAGAAAGGAGAAGACAGTGGTGCGGACCAAACCCAGACAGGCTTGGAGCCCAGTGAAAGGGTAAGGCGGGGCTTCCCCTCCCCCACCTAGGAACCTTCAGTGGAAAGCAGGAAACAGAATATATGGGGGTGCTTCTACTCTCCATGAGCCCAGGCATGGCAGCTAAATAGGAATAGCAAGGTGAACCAGTAAACCTCAGGAGTTCAGGTGTTAAAAAGGGACACTCCACGGGAGAGAAAGACCAGAGTGCTGCCTTTCTTACACCTGGGCACTTCCTCAGCTCCACTTCCTTCAGTCGTGGTATCAGAGAAAGTAATTTTGACTCAGGTCAGCTGATAGCAGCGGCCCCCTCCCCTCCATTGCAACCATGAGAATACTCTGAACCAAAGAGCACTGGAACAGCTGCTTCTCTAGGGCGGGTGCACATTCCTGGCCAAGCCTGCCTCTGAGAGCAGAGCCTCTGGAATTTGCGACCTTCTTGCCCACCAGCATTTCACAGGATCACATGCTGGCACCTTGGAGAGGCAGGCTGGACCTGGTTCCCTCCAGACACAAGAGTGGTGCAGGGGGATGCAGGGGAGAGGTCTCAGACCTGGATTCAGGTGGCAAGGAAGCCCTTGCAGACATATCCAAAGGGGGAGTGTGGAGGGGCACTGAGGAACAGGGATCCGTGTGTGTGCCCTTCCTCCACCCCTGCTGGAGAACCACCATTTTGGATAGGGATGCAGCATTCAGAATGAATTAGCCTAGCCCCTGGTTCCCATGACAACTGAATGTCCTGGGCACACCAGCTGAATGGGAACAGCAGCTCCTTCCTCCACTCATTACAATAGGAAGTACACCTTGAACCAAGAAACTCAAAAGTGGCCACTTCACCCCAGTGGGAGCATACCCCTGGCAGAGCCTCTTGAAGACAGAGAGGCCTACCACTCTCTGGGGTCTTGTGGTGAACCAGGTGTGGACAACTGGGGACAACCCTACCTGCCAGCACCCTGTGAAGATGCACGCTAGTGTGTCAGACACATGGACTGAGGGGTAGTTCCAGGGCCAGTCTCAGGCAATAAGAGAATCCATACAAACTGTTCTGATCAAAAAGTTCTGTGGAGTTTCAGGTAGTAAACAGGGAGGGTGCTAGCCCCACTCTGCAGAGAAACTGTGCTAGTGGACAAAGTTAGAAAGAACCTGGTCCAGGGCCTTAGCATTTAAGCAATTAGGCCTCTCCCTTGGGAACAGCCTTCCTGGATTGGAGAGATTGGCCTGAACTTCATATCAGCGATGCTCCCTATCCCTGACTAAGCAATGTCCGAGCTTCAGCAAAGCCTCCCAGGCTCTCCCAATCCAGCCCGATTTGGTTTGCTCCTTCCCCACCTCAGGGAGAATAGAGATCAAGCAACCCCCTGGCGGATACAGGGTCTCTCCTAAAGCTCGGGGCATTTATGTGCCCCACCTGGGGAACCAGAGCTTACCATGGGCACAAAAGACCATCTCAGCAGCTGGTTCTTCCATGTAAACTTCAATCAATGATAGGGACAACAACCCCATAGCTAAGCATAGCACCTTCCAACTCAAGCAAACAGGGAGTGGCTGATTCACACAAGTACCACCCACCATCTCAAAGATTAAGCTGGGGGACCTAACTCACTACACACTGTTGAGAAGAGGTGAAGAGAGCAGGTCAGAGGTAACCCAAGAGTTTCATCAAGCCTGCTAGAACACCCCATAGGCAACTCAGGACTGACACTCCTCTCACTGGCATGCTCAGGGATTGATCTTGGGGACCCAGAAATAGGCCTGTAAGCCAGGCCTAGTGCCTCCAGGTCTCAACCGAGAGGTCAGATGAGAAGGAACCAGTGAAAGACCTCTGGAAACATGAAAATCAGAGTGAAAGGACACTCCCAAAAGAAAATAATAAACCCTAATCAATGGATACCAATCCAAATGAACAGATTGATGCACGTCTTGCTAGATTAACCAGAAACAGAAAAGAAAGAACCCTAATAAGCTCAATAAAAAATGAAAAGGGAGATATAATTGATACCACAGAAATACAAAATATTATCTCTAAAACTATAAAAATCTATATACACATAAGCTTAAAAATATTGAGAAACTTCTTGTAAATGCACAACCTCCCTAGGCTCAATGAGGAAGAAATAGAACTCCTGAACAGACCAGTGTCAAGCAACCAAACTGAGGCAGCAATAAAAAATTTCCCGACAAAAAAGACCAGATGATTTCAGCCAAATTTTACCAGAGCTACAAAGAAGAATGGTACCTATACTATAGGAATTATTTCATAAAATTGAGGAAAAAGGAATCCTCCCAACTTGCTCTACAAAGCCAATATCACCTTGTTACCAAAGCCAGGAAAGGACACAAGAAAATAAAACTACAGACCAATATCCCTTACGAATACAGATGCCAAAATTCTCAATAAAATTCCAGCAAACTGAATTCAGTTGCACATCAAAAAAATAATCCACTATGACCAAGGAGACTTCATCCCAGAGATGCAAGGATGGTTCAACATACACAAATCTATAAATGCAATTTACCACATAAATAGAAGCAAAATCAAAGACCATACAATCCTCTCAAGAGACACAGAAAAAGCACTTGACAAAATTCATGATAACAACTCTTAACAAAATAGGCATAGATAAAACATACCTCAATATTATAAAAGCCATATACAACAAATCCACAGCCAGCATCATACTGAAGGGAGAAAAATAGAAAGTATTCCCATGTATAACTAGATCCAGACAAGGCCGCTCCTGTCACCACTCCTATTCAACGTAGTGCTGGAAGCCCTAGCCAGAGCAATCAGGCAAGAGAAGAAAATCAAGGGTATCCAAATGGGGAAAGAAGAGGTGAAACTATCACTCTTTCCTGATGATATACTCTTATATCTAGAAAAGCCCAAAGATTTTGCCACAAAATTCCTGGAATTGATAAATAAATTCAGCAAACTCTCAGGTTATAAAATCAACGTGCATAAATCAGTTGTACTCCTATATACCAACAACAGTCAAGCTGAGAATCCAAAGACTCAATATCTTTCGCAATAGCAACAAAGAAAATAAAATATCTGGGAATATATTTAACCAAGGAGTTGAAAGACCTCTACAAGGAGGACTTTGAAACATTGAGGAAGAAAATCACAGACAATATAAAACAATGGAAAAACATATCATGCTCTAGATTGGTAGAATCAACATTGTTAAAATGCCCGTAATACCCAAAATGATTTAGAGATTGAATGCAATCCCCATCAAAATACCAATGTCATTTTTCACAGATCTAGAAAAAATAATTCTACACTTTGTTTGGAAACAGAAAAGAGCCTAAATAGCCAAGGCAATCTTAAGCAAAAGGAACAAATCTGGAGGCATCACTCTACCATATTTTCAGCTATACTACAAGGCTATAACAACCAAAACACCATGGTACTGGCACAAAAATAAACATAGACCAATGGAACAGAGAACCCAGATATGAAACCTTCCTCATCTTGCCATCTGATCTTTGATAAAGAAGACAATATATACTGGGGGAAAGAATCCCTATTCAATAAATGGTGGGAAATTTGGATAGCCACATATAGAAAATTGAAATAGGATCAATATCTCACCACTCACTAAAATTAATTCAAGATGGAATAACAGACTTAAACCTAATACATTAAATCATAACGATTCTAGAAAAAAATTTTGGAAAAACTCCTCTAGATATCAGCCTAGGTAAAGAATTTAAGAAGAAGACACCATGGCAATCACAGCAACAACAAAAATAAATAAATGGGACTTGATTAAATTAAAAAACTTCTGCACAGCCAAGGAAACACTCAACAAAGTGAATAGACAACTTACAGAATGAGAGAAAATATTCACATGCTATATATCTAATAAAGAGCTAATAACTAGAATCTACAAAGAACTCAAGCAAGAAAAAATCAAACAAACCCATTAAAAAGGGGACAAAAGACAGAAGCTTTTTAAAAGAAGATAGAGGGTGGCCAGGTGCGGTGGCTCACACCTGTAATCCTAGCACTCTGGGAGGCCAAGGCGGGTGGATCGTTTGAGCTCAGGAGTTCGAGACCAGCCGGAGCAAGAGCAAGACCCCGTCTCTACTAAAAATACAAAGAAATTAGATGGACAACTAAAAAAAAATATATATATATGTATATACATATGTATGTATGTATGTGTATATGTATGTATATATATGTATGTGTGTGTGTGTGTGTGTGTGTGTGTGTGTGTGTGTATATATATATATAAATTAGCCAGGCATGGTGGCACATGCCTGTAGTCCCAGCTATTCAGGTGGCTGAGGCAGAAGGATTGCTGGAGCCCAGGAGTTTGAGGTTGCTGTGAGCTAGGCTGACACCATGACACTCTAGGCTGGGCGACAGAGCGAGACTCTATCTCAAAAAAACAAACAAACAAAAAAAAGAAGATAGAGGAAATGGCCAATAAACACATGAAAAAAATGCTCCAATGTCACTAATCATCAGGGAAATGCAAATCAAAACCACAATTAGATATCACCTCATCCCGGTGAGAATGGCTTTTATTCAAAAGTCCCAAAACAACAGATGCCGGCATGGATGCAATGAGAAAGGAACACTTATACACTGTTGGTGGGACCGCAAACTAGTACAACCTCTAAGGAAGACAGTATGGAGATTCCTCAAAGAACTAAAAGTCAACCTACCATTTGATCCACTAATCCCACTACTGGGTATTTACCCAAAGGAAAAATAAAAGTCATCTTTTCAAAAAGACACTTGCACTAGAATGTTTACTGCAGCACAATTCACAATCGCAAAAATGTGGAATCAACCCAAGTGCCCATCGATTCATGATTAGATTAATAAAATGTGGTATATTTATACCATGCAGTAGTACTCAGCCATAAAAAATGAATTAGTACCTTTTGTAACAATCTGGATGGAACTGGAGACCATTCTCCTAAGTGAAGTATTGCAAGAATGGAAATACAAACACCACATGTACTCACTATTAAATTGGAACTAACCGAATGGCACTCATGTGGACAATAGGAAATAAAACTTAATGGAAATCAAATAGGTGGGGTGGGGAGGAGAATGGGTGAATCTTGGAGATCGGCACACATAACTTTGTCTGAAGCAGTACAAAAGCAATCCATGTAACCAAAACATTTGTACCCCCACAATATTCTGAAAATTAAAAAAAAAAAAAGATGCAATTTACCACAAAGACTATCTGATCCAAGATTATTTAATACGACTAATTTTCTGAGTTTTCTATTTAAACTCAATGATTTAAACTTTTCTTCGCAAAACATTTGCCAAGGCTGGTGTCTTCTATGTTTACTCAGAACTTTACTTTGTCAGTGTGTTCTAAAACTCTACCTACTTCATCTCAAGTAAGTTAGGGAAAAGCCTTTAATTCTAGGGTACTTTTGTTCCTTTGCAAAGAATGCTAATCAAAATGCTTGTATTTTTAAAATCTCACTTTGGTAAGTGCAATTAAGACCCTGTAATTTCAGAAATATGAAAGTACAGTAATTACAGACACATTGAAGACAATCTGCAAATAGTGCAGGTCAGAGGCAACACACCTAGGTCTTTACTAAGTTTCACTAACTACATCATAAAAGCAAAACAACTAAAATTCTTTTAAATTAACAGTCCAGAATATTGAATTAGACCCACAAAAAGCATCTCCCTAGTTGACAGTTATGTGAACTCTGAGAATAACCTCAGAGTAAACTTTCTAGTGAAAGAGGACAAGGGGTGCATATGGCGGTGTTTATATTTTTATGAAATCTTTGGCCCAAATGCTTTGGTTATTTCTTTTATGGCAAGAAACTTTTTGACATCTATCTATCTATCCATATATCTATATATTTACATATCTATATTTCTCTACATATTTGTGGATAGAATATACACACATATATATATACACAGATATATATATATATATATAATATGCAAATAGTTTGGTAAGCTAGACAAAAAGATAACTATAAGTGACTGAGTGTAAAGATCACCAAGAGCTAGTTTATGACAGATCTTGATTTTGTAGCAGAACCCAGGTTGTGCTCACCCTAGATTAAGATGAACTGAGGGCTGTTGGGAAAGCTGGAGGGGCCTCACCAGAAGTCTATCTGTGTGAATGATAAGCGTGCTCTTGGGAAAGAATCTTCCTGAAAAGTTAGAGAGTGTCAAGAAACATGTACATTGGTGTAATTAAAAAAAAAAAAAACCCAAGCATTGGCAGGGAAGAGGTGATTTTAAACACAATATGCATATCATACTCAGATACTTCCTGTATGGGTTGGCTTGAGTTTAGAGAGGGCAGCTACCAATGAAACTGGGAGTTAAGTTTCTCCAAGTTTCTAACTGATACTGAAGGCACAGGTATTTACTCTTCTGAAACCTGTAGGGATAAACATTTGTCCCTATCCTCAAGTTCCTGTTCCAGGATATAATGAGCTTGAGGATTGAGTAAACTTTTATTCCTCATATCCCCTTAGGGAGTATAGAAAAACACTTGTGGTTTTTCTTACTTCTGCTAAGGTGGGGTTGGTGGGGTGGAGTGGCTAATTTTATTGGGTGGAATTTTGTTCATTAAGATTTATCTACTAGTGCACAGGATGTTCGCATGTGATATGCTTTCTTCTCCATTCTTCTACTTCTGGCACTTTTTGTCTCCATTTACTTAGCCTAGGAAGGGCCCACAGCTCATCTTCTAAAGAAGGTCTCATGAGCTAGAACAGACAGAAAAGATGGGTCTAGATTTAGGATTAGCAGAGATGATTCCTTTTATTATTCTTACTTTGCTTTACTACAGTCTCTGCAAGTAATGGAAAGAAGGTGCATGAGATTAAGGATACCTGATACAGTACATATAGAGGAAACTCCCTAATTCCTTCTTGGTTCTCATGGAAGCATGCCCAGAGTTTTGTCTCAGCAGTCCATGAAAAGTGAAGAATCCTCTAGGTCAGAGGAGCACAGGGTAGGAGGGAAATGGGCAAGTCAAACCACTTAAAATGAATGTATTGATGTGCTCTACACACATGCTTTCTCAGTTTATTTCTTGCTATATCTTTGGGACAAGGCTTCCAACAACAGCCCTCGTCATGATTAGCTTCACCTCATCCTTCTCTAAGATTTCTCTGTTCTGTATATGACTGCGTGTATGAGGCAGGACTATTTGTGTAAATGATAATGAAGTCAGTCTTGAAGACCCTGTCACACCTCTGTGTGTATGCCTGAGCATGCAGGTTCTAAGATCTAGGTGTAGAACAAGAGGTAAGAGGCTCAGCTTTGGCCTCTCAACTATGGTTTCCATCTACGCTTATCCAAAGCCCGGCATTTTAGAGATTCTCATATAAATAAATTAGTACTTTATTTCTTTTTTGTCTTGTGAGTGTTGCAGCATTCTGAACTTCTAACAAGGTATATTTAGCAGAGAGCAACACAGGAGAGGCTGTCTGTTTTATGTGCTGCAGTAGAGAACAGAGAACGGCACTGCTCCATTGAGGGCACTGGCAATCAGCAGGGGAGAGCACCAGCCACGTTAGAGATTTGGCAGCTTCAGCCAGGCACAACGTGAGCACAGCATGACTTCAGCAGATATTAACAAAGGATGTCACCAGAGGCAGCTTCAGTTAAATTGCACATTGTCCAGGCTTCACAGAGATTGGGGGGATTGCTGACGTTGCCACATGTAGCCAGAGCTGAAGCCAGAGCAAGAGAGGAGGAAGTGGTAGCTAAGAGAGCCCTATTCAACAATACCAGTGGGAAATCTCCAGGGGGCACACAGGAGTGCTTGGGAAAATATTCTAAGAAGACTTGGAAGACATTCAATAACAGGTGAGGAAAGAATTAGAAAATGCTGTTCTATAAATATGACTTCTATCACACTCATACTGGTAAGGCCTGGGGAAACACAGGTGCTAAGGAGTTTGAACAGGTGTTTTGCATACTTTTTCTTAATACTAGACATACCTAATCTGATAGCCAACTTGGATCCTTAGAATAAACTCATTTGGTTGGATAATCTTAAATTTTTAATTTTCTTTCTGTTGTTGTTGACTGTGAATAGGGAGCCTAAACATCTATTTTTAGCATTTTGACAGTGTCTGCATTACTGATTTCTGAATCTATCGATTAAAATTATATTGGTTGCTATGTCCCCATCCTGTGTATGTATATGTGACGGGAGAGGATGGTGGGTGATAAATATGTATGCAGAGGAGAGTGATGGAGGGAAAGGTTTATCAATAACATAGAAATTTCAAGTTTTACCACATTAAATTATAAACCCCACGAAAATTGTTTTTTGATTAACATTGTGTTTACAATTCCCAGCACAGTGCATGGCATATAATAGAAACAATATTTTTTGAATAAATGTTTACTGCCTCTGTATGTTATAATATAGGCCACATCTAAGAGAAACAGTCTACAAGAAGTTGTGCTTGGGGGAACAGAGAGTAAATAGGATGAGAAAAAGGCAGAGAAAAAATTGAAGACAAAGGGGTTTGAAGAGGGAGAATGACATGAGTCTACCACTTTAAACCCTAAACCTATCATCAATCAAGGTAACTGGTTTTCTTGGGTTTTGCTCTTGGTACATTGCTGCCTCTTCAAACAGGAAAGAACCATGCATGCATTTTCTGGGAATGTTTGTTCAAGAAAAGTAATTCAGAGCATAAGACAGAACAGATTCTTGGCTGCATATGAACAATTTGTTTCAAAAAATCAGATCTAAATGTTATTGTATGTGATAAAATGAAGACATTTACAAGATCTGCCTTACTAAGACCCTGACCTCTCATACCAACTCACATCCCTTCATCATGACAATGGATGGCTTTGTCTCCTTTGAAGCCATCTGACCTATGGGTGTGGAGGGGAGAGGAGGTGCTGAAATGGCACCTACCCGCTGTTCCCATGTAGTCACCTCTGAACAGTAGAGTGCCAACAGGTCCCATGGGAGTCATTGCAAGAATTCTGAATATCAAAGAATTTATTTATTTATTTATTTATTTATTTATTTATTTATTTATTTATGAATGGAGAGCAACATAAGCCCTCCAAAAGGAACAGAGCTATCAGCAGCCTGGTGTATATTTTCAAGCTGAAATCTGGGTAGTACTTTTTGTCCTTAAAAATAGAACTTTGTATAAAATAAAATGGCAAGACCAGTTGTTAGATTTTACTACTATAACTTGTTCAATTCCTTGAAATTAAATTATGGTTAAAACCTGAAACAGAAATGCTTTTTATAAAAAAATAAAAGTATAACATTGAGAAGAAAGAATCTCTCTCTCCTTCCTACCCAGCAGTTTTAGACTGATAATGATGACAATACATTTCCAAGAAATGATAGGGTATATTTTGTTACCTTAATATGCTCAAAACACAACATTTCACATTTTGCTTTCTGCAATGTGCTTATTTCTCACAAATTCTTGCCATATAATTATTTTTTCTTTAAGTGCGCATTATGAAATGTCGCAATAAAGAAATGTTTACCTTCTACACGAATTATTTTATTGATAGTTTCCTACCCTACATTTTCTCTAATCTCTTTTTCTGGACCTGTTGGATGAATTCAACCTTTAATTTCTTCTCTTTTCTCCCTTATTTTTCTATTTTGATTTCTTTGTCTTTTAACATAAGATCAAGGACCAACCTTTCTCTTGACGTTTTTATTTCTGCTATCATGTTTTTCATACTGAAGGTTTCTTTCTTATTCTTTGAATGCTCCTTTTTGAAAGCATCCAGTTCTTATTTCATGTACTCAATTTATTCTATTATCTTTCAGAGTATATTGGTGCATTACATGTGAGACATTCTCGTCTCTTAGCAGTCATGTTTTCCTCCAATTTCCTTTTGTTTTCTATTTGCTTTAGTCCCTACCTTTTGTGTTAGAGACTTTCCTCATATTTGGCAATCCTTGTTTTTCAACTCTTATTTAAGTACTAGGGACAAAAAGAGGAGATTAGAAGCTCTGAAGATATATGTAACCTTATTTACTATGAACTGCGATATAAGATAATTAAGCTGTACGTTTGCTGGGAAGCCTATGATATTATTATCTTTGGGGTTTTTTCCCCTTGGGATTTCAGATTCTATAGAGAAAATTTTGCAGTTTCCTGCCTAGGTAACAAATGCTTGTCTGCCTTAATTCTGAGAACCTTGTGGGGAAAGAAATTGGCTTTTTTTTACACTCAGCACAATTCTCTTGAGACCCACCAAAGCTGTTGTATCAATATACCACATAAATGGAATTAAACAGTATGTAACCTTTTGAGATTGGCTTTTTTCACCTCACATAATTCATCTGAGATCCACCAAAGTAATTGCATGCATCAATAGTTCATTTTTATTGCTGAGTTTTCTTTGGTGTGAATGTACTATAGTTTATTTGAGCATTTATTCATTGAAGGACATTTGGATTATTTCTAGTTTTTGGCTATTGTGAATAAAGCTGCTATAAACTTTAATGCATAGGTTTTTGTGTAAACATAAGTTTCATTTCCCTGAGACAAATGCCCAGGAATCTAATTACTGAGTAAAATAGTAAGTGTATGTTTAGTTTCAAAAGAAACTGCTGAACTATTTTCCCGAGTGTGGTGATATTTTACATTCCTACCAGTAATGCGTGAGTGATCCCAGTTTCTTTGCAAATGCCCTAGTATTTGCTGTTTGTTCCCTCTTTTTAAAAAGCAATATTAATTTACTTTACCATGATGCAATGATCATATTGAAAATCCTTTGAGATTTCATGGTTAAATATATTCATGTTACCAACACCCAAAATTAAACATAATTATCATCAAAGGAGCCCCTAAATTTCACGGGGCTCCTTTGCAGTCATCCTTCTCAACTTTTTCTTCCTTTATTCGTATCACCATAGATTAGTTTTGTGTGTCCTTGATTTTATACCATGGAATCATAGTGTGTGTGTGTGTGTGTGTGTGTGTGTGTTTAGTTTCTTTTGCTTAACATGCTTCTGAGATTTATCCAAGTTACTTCGGGCATCAATAGTTCATTTTTTTGGTGAAAAGTAATATTCTATTGTATGAATATATCGCAATTTCTATATCTTTCTGTTGATGTATATTAGAGTTGTTTCCCATTTGGGGCTATTACAAAAAAGATTTCTGTGAATATTGTTATATACTTTTTTGTGAATTTTTTTCTTGGATAAATATTTTACATGTCACTTCCAAACAGATCATCAAAGAAGCAACCAGAAGGATGTGAGAATTTCATTTGCTCACCAACATGTGGTAGTGTTGATCTTTTGACATTTTAGCCACTCTAGAGTGTATGTAACGGGATTCAACTGTGGTTTTAATTTTTATTTCCTAAATGACTATGTTACCCTTTCACATGTTTATTGTATGTCTTCTTCTGTGAAGTATCTTTCACTTATTATTTGTTCAGTTGTTTATCTTATTATTATTGATTTATAGAAATTTTTTGTATATCATGATACCATTTCTTTGTCAGATATATTTTCTAATATTTTTCTTTCAGTCTGTGTCTAACCTATTTTATTAATAGTTTTTAATCTTTTAAAGTTATTTTATTTTTAATTGGCAAATATCAATTGTATATATTTATGGGGTACAATGTGATGTTTCGATACATGTATACAATTTGGAATAATCAAATCAGGCTAATTAACATATCCATCACCTCAAATATTTGTCATTTCTTTGTGCTGAGAACATTTAAAATTCACTCTTTTATTTTTTTTTGAAATATACTTTATTATTGACTATAGTCACCATACTGTGCAACAGATCACCAGACCTATTCCTCCTGTCTAACTGAAGTTTCATATCCTTTGACCAACATTCCCTCTTTCAAGGTCAATTATAATCATGTATTTTTAGAAAAAAAAAAACTTTTCTTAAATTGTCCTATTTCCTAGTAGTATTTCAACTGTACTTCTTTAATTAAGATTGTATATCTGCCACTCAGTGAAAATTATTATTGCAAAAGCTATCTGTAGCTCCATTTTGGTCTCCCCTTACTCTTAGGTATCTGAGTCACTTAAAGCCAGTGGCTACCATTTTCTTGGCATTTTCTCCTCCCTTGACTTCCATAATATTTCTTGATGTTAATTCTTTTACTTCTGTGGCTGCTTTTGTTCTTTCTGTTTTGCAAGTTTTGCCAGACCTGGAGAGGCTGTGCAATTATGAAGAGGAAGACACAGCAGTGACTTGGAAGGGCTAACAACGAGAGACCAGTTGGGAGGGGCAGTCATGTTGGATGTCAACAGGGCAAATGAAGATGACCTCAATGCCTTAGCACTATTTAGCCCTTCTGGGACTCTGGGTACAAATACAACTGAAATGGGGATAGACCTAAATTGGCTGAGATTAATTGACCATATCTAGTTGAATTGGAACTAAAAATAGAAATTAAATTTAGTTGTAGAAACAAAATAAATTGTATCTTGGAAAAGCTCAGTTTGTGCCCTAAGATTTATGTTTACCACATATAGCACTTTTCAGTGCTCTCTCTTTCATATCATCAAGCTCTCATACTGTTATGAAGAAGAAAAGTCGACCAGAGTTAAACAACTTTCCTAGGTCCATGAAATTCAATATAATAAGGGAGGAATTGGATTTCAGGTCCTCTTTCTCACAATGCCATGTTCTTTCCACTAGACTACACAGCCTTAGCGGTTAACTGGTCATTTAATAATTACAGAAAAAAAATCTATCGATGAATCATTGGTGGGATTGATGCCAAGTCAGATCCAGTAGGAAAGAAGTAGTCCTCAGCAGCAATAGGAATTATACTTATATAAAATACTTTCAAGTCAAACCAGTTGACATAGCCATCAGTAGAGCTGATTGCTATTTAATACATACTAAGTCATCCTGCTTTGTCACTTCAGTGTCTAAGAATAATTACTGTGGGCTTCAAAATAGAGGAACAACATTTTAGGGTTGGATTCAAACTCTTGTGCAGCCCCTTTCATTTTGCAGGTAAGAGAACAGAGGTTCCAGAAATGTTATGAGTTTTGCACGGTAACACAGTTGGTTAATGATGGAAACAGAGCCAGGACCAGGGTTTAAGACCATGTATTTTCCCTTACACTATCTCACTTTTGCAAAATCTGAAATGATGGAATCGTGTATATTTTGGCTTAGCTACAGAGGCTGAAGAACTGCAAGGACGTACAAAGCAAGTCGGATTTACTGTGCCCCAAGATTCCTGGGCTAGATGTTCCTCCCTGCATTCTGCTGCCCATTATCAGAGTATTTTAGTAAGCCTATTAGGAGGTATTTGTGTTATTAAAGTAATAGTTTCTTGAAAAATATGAATATTTTTAACTTCTGAAGGTAGAGCTTGTCTCAGAGTACTTGCTCAGGGTGTGGTGAGTGGTAAATGTATCTTCAGTCCATTAGCTGCCACTTTCATCATCATTTTCAAATAGTTTTCTTTAGAAGACTTCGAGGTCATATACTTGAAGCCCTGTAAAGTGTCCAGGTCTTAGATTCTTGTTTTATCTCTCTGTGGATGGTCATCTAAATTGCTGCACTTTCCATTTGCTTATTACTATCTTTAATTTTTTCTTTTCCTAGAGTTTTTCATTGCTTTTTATCTCAACTTCAATTATATTTCCATTTCTCCTCATCACCACCCCTCATAGCTTTGACAGCAAGTGCGCTTCATTCCACACATGGATACTGTCTTAATTCATCAACCATGTGGTCAATTAATTAAACTAAATCCACGAACACCCGTCAAGTCTTGCTGAGTTGGCAAGTTCTTTTCCTTCCTTACTTTCATTTTGCGCTCTTTTTGACTAGTCATTTGGTAAAGTTCCAATGATGAATAATGCTTTTTTGCTGCAGGTTAGAGTGTTTTTAAATGGAAATATGAGCCTATACTCTCTTTCTATAGCATACAAAAACATATTTAACCATATTTAGTCTATCTTTACCCAGTAATATACATAATTTCTCAAGACTCAATGTTAATTACTGAAGTGTTGTTAGGAACTTGGATTCTGGCTGTTATGGCTGAAGCCCAGGCACTTGTCATCCCTAAATGAGATTACTATTAATACATTAGCTTCCTCACTGGTCGTCTTAAGTCCTTATGTCTAAGGATCACTTCTTCCTTTAATCCTCTAAGTTTCTTATATTTCTAGTACATGAAGGCATCTGATTGTTCCCAAGCATGCCTCAGTGCCTTTCTTTACCCATTTATTTATTTATTCGTTTTAGAGCCAGGGTCTCATTCTGTCACCCAGGCTGAAGTACAGTGGCATCATCACAGCTCACTGCAATCTCAAACTCCTGGACTCAAGTGATCCTCCCACCTCAGCCTCCTGCATAGCTAGGACTACAGGTGTGTGCCACCACACCCTGCTAATTTTTAATTTAATTTAATTTTTTATTTTGTAGAGATAGGTTTGCACTATGTAGCCCAGGCTGGACTTGAACTCCTGGTCTCAGGTGACTCTACTGCCTCAGCCTCCCAAATTACTGGGATTATGGGCATGACCCACCATGCCCAGCCCTTTACCCATTTTATCTGCATGAAATGCTCATATCTTTCCCACCCATTAAATGTTAAATGCCCACCCATTAACAAGGCTCAGCAGAAAGGTGACTGCTTCCATGAAGTCTCGCAAACCCCTGCTCTCTTTCATTGAGTCTCCTAGAAACAGAGCCTGAGGCAGGAAACCAGTTGCACATGATTATGGTGGAGGTGCTCTTAGGAGAAACCTTTGAGTGAAGGAAGTAGGATGGTAAAAGGGAAAGCGCTCAGCAAGTTTTTGTCTTAGAAAAGTCACTCCTTGACCTGATCCACTGGTGGTGGGTGGATGCCCTAGAGCATAAAACACACCACAAAACTTTCCCTTCACAAGACCAAGGGCCCAGTCTTTGTACTCCCAGATCAATTAGTTAGGCCCACTTGAGGGTTAGTGCATAATCTTCCCAGCCATGTGGCTTCTGTCAACAGAAGGCATTTTTCTTAGTAAAGCGGCAGCTAACACGCACAGTAGCTGGGACCCAGTAAATGTGATAAGGAGGGGTCCCAACAGCATCTAAAACACCTACTAAATTAGAATTTTTCACCCCTCCCCCTGTGCTTATATTATACCTTATGCGATTATCATTTGTGTATCTCAGATCTCAACTATCCCATGCCTCTTAAATCTCTGAAAAATTAGAAGTGTTCAAAAGTACCCAAAGCAGTTTATTCTTATGTTAATATGGCTCCCAAAGATTTCAACATCAAAATTGTATTAATAGCTCAAAGAAAAAATGCCTTTCAGTGCTTCAGTTTGCAAGGTGAACACGAATAAAAGACAAGGTTTAGGGTCTATGACACTTGGGCTAAGAATATGAACAAGCAATTCACGATAAGTAACAGAAATAGGCTATAAGCACAGGAAAAAATTATCAGCTTCATGAGTAATCAAAATAATACAATTAAACGTAAGACATTATATAACATCCATAAAACTGGAAAATAGTACAAAAGATCTTAACATTCAGTGTTGGCAATAAATGTGGGGAAATAGATACTCTCATGCATTGTTTACATAATAGATTGGTACAATCTTTGGGGGGAGTATCAGCTTAGCAATGTGCATCTAAGCACATACTCTTTTTTATAGTGACTTTTCAGAATTCAACATGAAGAAATGATTGAAAGGAACTCAAAAGAATTTTAACAGCTAAGATATTCATTTCGGTACCATTTTTATAAGAGTGGAAATTTACAAACTACGTATCTGAAAATAAGTGATTAAGTAATTTTAATATACTTGTATACTAGAAATCTATTTAGCCATGAAATGATGTCAATGTGTTTATTGACATAGGAAAATACTCCTGACACATCAAGCTTGAAAAGCAAGTTATTAAACATAGATAACTGACTTTGTCATTTAAATAGGACTCCCTGGCACCATAGTAGGACAGTGGACAGGGTGGACAGGATAAAGGAAGAATATGAACATGTACTTTAGAGCAACTATGTTACATTGGACAATTACTTAGCCTTTCTGAGAATCAATTTTCTCAACTGCAAAACTGAAATAATATTATATACTTCAGAAAGATATAAGAATTGGAGAAAATATATATAAAATGCCTAGTGCAATGCCTGCGCTTAGCAAACTTTCAATAAATGCTACCACCAGCTCTAGGCCAGGACCAATCAGGAGGGAGGTACACCTATAGGTAGAGATATTTCACCGTGATTGTGAGATTGGGGCTACTCGACACATATATATTTTTATGCATTTAATATCAGGCTAATTTGGAAACTCACAGAGTGTTCCTGTTGGAAGAGATCTTAAAAATCACTTTTACTAACCTTCTCAAATTAGGAATGAAACTCAGAAAGTTTAGATGATTTCTGCGTGATCTGTCAGTGTCAGGGCCGGGGGCAAACGCAGACCTCCAGGTTCCTAACCTTTACTCCCTCTGCTATAAACATGGGTGCTTTCCTCAAAAGGGAAAAGAAATTCCCACAGATGCACACTGAGGGGTGCACTGGAATTCTTTCTCTACCCAATGCCTGAGCTCTTATATCCTATGAACAATTGATCTCCTGCTTGTATTTTCCCAGAATCCCCATCACCACCTCTTCTCTTTGTTCTTTGGTGAACTGCTCCTTTCCCTCTGATCCTAGAGAAGCCACCAATAATAGTATCCTGTACTTCCTGGCCACAAAGTATGGGGACTGTATAAGCCTGTACATTCATAGCACCCCTTGTCTTTTGTCACAGCTCTAAGGCCTAGGCACATAAACCAAGCAGGGTTATTAAAAATGCTTCCTTGAATTTTTAATCTATTGGTAGAGGAAGAGAGTACATCTATCTTTCCTTTGAGAATTCTGAGTTGGGATGCCATGTGCCTATATTTGTCTGTGACCTTGTTCTCCTCTCATTCTACCAAACGGAAAAGGTCCAGATATAGAACAGAATGAATGAGACACACAAGCAGATCCAAGAAAAGGTGGGAGGAGGTCTTGACAGTATCATATGAGTTGACAATATCCTTGAGTCTACTGAATGAATGGCCTTCCCAGTTTTATGAACCAAATTCCCTCTTTCTTACTTTCTCTCTCCCTGTTCTTAAATTACTTTGAATTGAAGTTTTACCATTTGAAACCAACAATTCTGATCAATTACAGCACATTGCTTACTCTGGCCTTCAAGAGCTGCCATCTGTCCTTCTAGGACATCACATCCAGTCCCTTCCCTGTCCTTAGTTATCAACCAGGACACAGGCGGCATCCTGAATCCCTGGCTTACCTCCTGTCCTTATCTCCAGGCCATTCATGCTTGGTGAGATGAGCTATTTGGAGGGGAGACTTGAAATCTGTCAGAGGAGCTATCTCTTTTCATCTTTATCATCTTTTCTTGACCAACACTTCCTCAATTTCACAGAGCTAGAGATTTTAGAGGTTAATTAGCATAGCCCAATCATTTTACTGATGAGAAATCAATGTTTTCAGAATGTTTGCTAGGGTTAGAGGTAGACCCTCACTCAGGGGTCATCTTCAGATTTCTTGTCCAGGGGTCCTTCCACTACTGCAACCTTTATCCTCCAGCCTCACTGGAGTTGTTCCCCTCTCCTGGAATCTCATGAAAGGCCACTGCTGACTTGGTTCTAGTGAATGAGAGGAGGATTCAGGCCATGTTTAGAAAATAGACCAATCCGTCTGTATTCACATGTTTAACCTAGTTACACAAACTCCAAATTCTGTAAAATTAATGTGAATGAGTGTGGGTTCTTTCACAAGTCAGTATTGCTTTTATTTGTCAGTTTATCAAAAAATACTCAAAGAATAGAACAGTTTGTGTATTTTTATGATTCCAAGAACAGGAATTAACCAAGAATTAACCATCTCCCTCAACTTCTGAATGGTTGTTACTTCCTGAATATTTCTCACTTTAGTTCCAATGTAAACATTAATATTATGATTAATCTATCTTCCTTGCAGAAGGCCTACTTATCAACAACCAATAAGACAGATTATAGACTTGAAAAATATATTACTAAAATATGTTTAGTTTATAAGTTAATCTAGCAACATTAAAAGATTTCAAATCCACCACAAAATCTTTGTTAGGAAACCAAATGGGCATGGGCCTCACTCTTGCAGCCTACATTGTGCAGATATTTGTTGCATCAATAGCAGATTAATTTTTCATTTGAACTGGGAAGCAGCGTACAAAATCCAGTCCTCAGAAATAAATGGTCCCCTTATTCACATTTTTTGTGCAGACTTCCCACATCATCACCTCCATCTAATCTCATCCTTTTGCAGCACCTTTTTTGTTCCTTGCTTCATGAAGGACAGGTCCGATAAAAAAAACTCTGGTGGGAAGGGCAGTACCTTAGTCCGTTTTCTGCTGCTATAACAGAATACTACAGACGGGGTAATTTACAGACAAAACAGTTTTATTTGGCTCATGGTTCTGGAGGCTGGGAAGCCCAAGATCGAGGGACTGCATTGATAAGGACCTTCTTATTGTGTCATAACTGAGTGGAAGGGCAAGTGAGCACATGAGACAGAGAGAAATGAGGCCAAACTCAAGCTTTTATCAGGAATTCACTCCCATGATAGCTAAACCACTCTCAAGATAACAGCATTAATTCATTTATGAGGGCAGAGTCTTCATGGCCTAATCACCTCTTAAAGGTCCCAACTCTTAATACTTTTACAATGGCAATTAAGTTTCCAACACATGAACATCTGGGGGACACACTGAAACCATAGCAGTCAGGGAGGGGACTTAATCGTCATTTTTGTTAGGGAGTCTATGTGAACAAGGAAGCCAAATATGAAGTCTCCATGTGAGTTACTGGGATATTTCTGAGGGAGGAAATCAATAGCATGATATTATACTTTTTTTAATAAAAGCCTTTAATTCTTAATCCATAGAAAGGACAGAGATCATATCTTAGGTGTTCATTACAAACAACTTAGATGACTAGGCTTTTCACATTTTAGGAAGATGCCGCTTTACAGGCTGTGAAGAATATTTACTTGGGAATATGGAAAACTAGTCTGCCCTTTGATGCACACTAGCTGCATAACATAGGACAAACTAATACCCCAGAACTTTATATTAGATTCTCTCAAAGTTACCTTATAACTACAGTGTCCCATGACTATTCTAATAATGAGCTGGGAGTAGGGGGCCCAGGCGGAAGCATGTCCCTGGACATACATACAACACAGACAGAATAAGCTCAGTAGTCTTTCCATGTGGCCAGCTCATTTCTACCTGCTCTATGTGTTCCTGTTTAAAGGAACAAGGACTCAGCAGGACCCTGAAAGTACCTGCCAAACAATTTATATATGCTATTTAGAGACCATTCTACCATTATCATGGTCTTCAATTGAAAAGATTACTCCTTTCAGTGACATTTTTCAGATTCTATTCCTTGAAACACTGTTAATAAATGTTCCTCATTTAAAAAATTCTGTAGTGAAATAGATTTGAAAAACACTATATCCTCTAGTTCCTTTATAAATTCATATTGTTCTTTGGATACTAAAAGTTTATTGAAGTCCTGCTTGAGATATTCCTGTTTAATTTTGTTTAACACAGTGTGGTAGGTGGATAATCAGCCGACCTTGAGATGGAGAGATTATCCCAGATTATCTGAGTAGGGTCAATGTAATCACAAGAGTCTTTAAAAGTAGAAGAGGGAAGCAGAAGAGTCAGTTTCAGAGTTAGAGAAAAATTTGACCGGCCATTGCTGGCTGTGAAGATGGAAGGAGGAAGCTCCTAGAAGCTGGAAAAGGTAAGAAAATGATTACTCCCTCGATCCTTCAGGAAAGAATGCAGTACTTCTGACATCTTGGGTTTTAACCCAGAGAGATCTGCTTCGACCTTCTGATCACTGGAACTGTAAAATAATAAACTTGTGTTCTTTTAAGCCATCGAGTTTGTAGTACTTTGTTACTGTAGCCATAAGACATTAACACACACACAGTAGTTTTCAAAGTTACATGACCACAGTACCACCTAATAATATCTCCTGGATCTAGTGTCCTGGGGGACAAAATCTGGGAGAATGCTGGTCTCAGTCCTTCCTCCTTGTCGAGATCAGTACTATCCAATTGGACATTCTGCAAAGGTGTGAGTTTTCCATGTGTGTGCTGTCCTATCCAGTAACCACCGGATATGGGTAGCATTGGGTACTGAAAATGTGAGTGGTACAACTGAGGAATGAAAATTTAAACTTTATTTTACTTTCATTAATTTAAAATTAAGTAGCCACATGTGGCTAGTGGCTACTATATTGGATGGCACAGTTTTAGATCAAGCTGTCCAAATTCCATTGCCTACAGGAGCCGGGTAGGACATGAGCTATGATAAATAGCATTAACTCTTGAATCTCCACGTTCCAGAGCTTGATAAGAGTAGCAGAGAATGTGGGAGGCCTGTTTTTCAGAGGGTATGCCTTGCCTATCAGAGGTAGAGCTACTCTGCTCCAGCCAGTTATTGAGATAAGGAAACAAAAGCAGTATTATTGGAGCTAATATTTCAAGAAAAGCTAGAATGAGAAATCTGATTTTTCAAAATTTCCAGCCAAAAGCAAGCCTAACTATAGGAGTACATCAGTCTATAGACTTCTGGGTAAGAAGCCTTGAACAAAAACAGTGCAGAAACTTTTCCTTTATGTTAATTCTGAAGCCCTGGCCTAAGGGAGAACATTCAGGGTAGGGCTGTTGAGTATGACTGTGTAGATTGGCATTGCACAAGAGCACACATGTCATGAGCCACCACTGTCATTGCACATGAAGGATGCATATATTTACTCAGACAATTTTTTGGCAGGTAGCTGTAGAGCATTTTCTAAGAAAGCCAGCTTGTTACAAAAGTTTTCCAACAGATGCAAGTAAATTGGCTTGAAGAAAGTATTTTGTTTGTTTTTTAAGTTGCACAGATGCTGTATGGGTAAGTGGCAACTCTCTGCTAAGGAGAGAGATGAATTCCAAGAAGAATGTCTAGAAAGGCTGCAAATCAGATAAAACACAGCTTAAAAGCATGGCTTTAGTAATACAAATGAACCCACTGTCTTTAAACTGCCAAGCTGTTTTCTTCTTATACACTTATTAAAAGAAAAGGTCTGTATCTTTTCCCAAAGTGTGCCAGATCACACTGGGTATATCCTTGCTTTGTTCTTCCTCTCAGCCAGCATTCTATTTTGTGTATCGTTGCTTTTCATTGAAATGGTGTATTTAATTGATTTATCTTTACAGTCCCAGCGCCTAACACAGAGACCTCACACAGAATCTGCTCAATAGATTCTTGTTGAAGAAATATTCTTCAATAATTACCTCTTGTCTGCTACAGGTGTCCTCCTTTCTAGCTCTTGTTTTGTTTGTGTTTTTCAATTCACTCTGTCTTTGCCTCCCTCAGTCCCTGTTTGCCTCTTTCTCACTCTCCTTTCTCTCTTCATCTTTCTGTCTCTGGCTTCCTCAGTCCTTCTCTCACATTGTCCCTTCTGCCTCCTTGTTTTTCACTTTCCTTTTCTTTTTCCTCTTACTTCTTACTCTGCTCACTATTTCTAGCTCTGTTTGTCTGTCTCTGATTGTCTGGTCCCCCCAAGCAGGGCTTTAGAATCCACAAAATTGACATAGAGAAAGGTGTGACACATCAGCCTTAATTTTCCAATTGTTTCTTTATCAAACATTTTCAGGCTTTTCCTCTTTACTAGGGGTAAATGCAGGCAGGATAACGAGTGTCAGGTGCTTCCAAATATGAAAATCGTTCTCAAAAGTGTTAGGGTAAGGCCATTTATAAAGTCATTGACCTTCGGTGGTAGTAGCCCCTGGTGGGAGTTTCCCTCTATGCACTTTCTCTCTTTTTAATCTTAGAAAATAAACTGGTAGCATCAAAGTGGAATTTCCTACTGCAAATGAGAGTCAAACAGCTGCTTATTTCAGTTTCCATGGAGCCCAGTCTTGGGCCAGAGGAGGTGGTGAGCCACGCGTACAGGGAGATGAGTCTGGCTCTACCGTCACGTCAGCACAACCAGGGCAGACAGCTGGGCGAGGGAGGTGACAATAAAGACAGGAAACTGGCTGTGCGTCGCTTTCTTTCAGCCTTGTTTGCAGATGCTCAGCTGTGAGGAAGCAGAGCTGTCATTCGACCTGAGACAACTACTTTGCTTTAAATCATTCTGCACTGCGTCACATGGGCCAGTCACAGGCATTCAAGTGGAAGGCGTACTCAGTTCCCTAAGGGCTGTCTCAGGAACTCAGGATTTGGTCAGAAGCCAGCTTTTTTTCATTTTCAATTGAGGACATCATTTTGGCATCAAATTTACATCTGGTATACCCAGATGTATGGTTGGTGGTGACCTTCTAGTCCCACTGAGTCCCCTTTCTCTGGTGAAGTAGGTGGAAATCAGCTAGTCATAGCAACTGAACTCAGAAGACAGTTTGTTTGTAAGGTGTGGATATAGCAAAGTCTTTTGCTTTTCCAAAAATTACAAAAGGAACCAGTTCATGAACCAGCTATTGGACCTGTCATTTAAACTGTAACTGAGTTCAGTGAGAATCTTCCAGTTGGCCACTTCCTCAAGTAGGATTCAATTATTTCCTTATAATCATCCAAAAGGACTTCTTTCCTTGGTTAATTAGTGCTTTTGCCTCGACATACATTTGATTGAGCAAAGCTGATGATTCAGAGAATAAACATATATGCTCTCTTTTGGCCTTGGCCTCACTGGCCTTTTTTATTCCCTTGAATTTGCCATGTTTTCTCCTGCCACCGGACCTTTGCACATGCTGTCTATTATTTGCAGAATGCTTTCTCTTACTCTCTTCTAATATTTCACCTCTGTCTCTCCCTCAGTTCCCTTCAGGTGTCACTCCTCAGAGAAACTTTTACTGACTTCGTGACTGTTATTGATAATAATTGATTATTGGCCTTTTGGCTACAATCAAGTGTATTATTTATAATAAGCTTTCCAAATATAGGCTCTCACATGATAACATATCCCTCCTTCATACATTTGTTTTTGTTGCAATTTAATATTTCTTTCTGTGATTATTTGATTAATGTCTTTCTTGCTAGACTACATACTCCACAAATACAGTGGCTGGCTTTATTCATTTTGCATCTGCAGTGTTTGGCACTGAGCTTAGCACATGGTGAGCACTCAATAAATATTTTTGAGTGAATGAGTGGATGAATGAAATACAGGTCTATAGCACTGCAATGCCATCACAATGAATCAACTTAGTCACTATGCGTGCTTATTATTATCTAGTAACTACAGGGAACAACTTAGCAAGCAGGTACAGGCTAGTGGGGCCCAGAAAGAGAGAAATCCTTACAGTGGGGAAGGGAGACTTGAAGGGCCACTAGATGTGACTCTGAGAGGAAAAAAAAAGAAAGAGGGTCAAAGAAAGAAAGGATGGAACTTCTGGTGAAACCAATTGAGTTCTTTCCCACTTATGGGGGCAGTTATAGCTAGTTGTCAATGGTTGAGAGCTTCTGTGCATCCAAGATTATTGCATATTCAGTGTGGATTTTGAGAAGAAAGCAGTTATAGCACCCTGGAGTGCAAACCTCTAGGAGAAAAACTTATAAAGGCAGAGAGAGTAGATCAAGGGTCATCTGAGGATAAATCAAGGGTTATCTGACTATATCCAAGGTTTCCTGCATTCTACATTCGGGCGCTAGTAAGTGTAAATGAAATCTATTAGAGATTGCAATGGGAGAATGATGCAAAATCACAATGAGATTGGGAAATAGTCATAAAGGCAATGTTGGAGTCAAGTAACCAGGGGAAGCAAGAGTGTACAGTAATTGTGGTGACAGCTGCATACTAATCAGACTGTTCCTGTAATACAGTTTTAGTGTGAGAAGAAATTCCCCTCAGTTCTTTATTTTCTTAGTCTGTGTTTTTAGTCTTCCTATTGACTGTGTGCTCCTCCTAATAACGTTCCTGATAACCTCCCAACGAATTAATTTTTTATTTACCCAGAGTCAAATTATATTGCTTCCAAACAAATTTTGGACTTTTATATGAAATGTGACAGAAAAATCCAGGAAAAGGCTCTCTCTGGTGTACTCTCTGAAAAAACACCAGGCAAACCAAATGCGGTGTCCTGCAATGGCCAGAGGTGAAAAAGTGTAGATGCTCTCAGCAGATCAGTAAAGCCTCAGCAAGCAGGGCAAGCCCCTTGTGTTGCAGGGATTCCTCTGTGGCATGACAATTCCCTTGGAAATAAGTCTCCATGAGACCTACCTCTCAGACTACCAGACTGCTGGAACCTAAACACTTCTGGTTCCGAGAGTTGAAAGAAATAGTCTAATTCAGTGGTTTTCAACTAGGGGCAATCATATCCCCTCTCCCCGTTGAAGACATTTGGCAATGTCTGGAGATATTTTTGGTGTCACAACTGGAGAATGGAGTTGCTGCTGACAGCTAGTGTTTAGAGGCCAAGGATGCTGCTGAACATCCTACAATGTACAAGACAACCCACAACAAAAAATTATCCACCAAAATGTCAATAGCGTTGCTATTGAGAAACTCTAAATAATTGCATATGAAACTCTCTTGGTTCTTAGTAAGGTCTTCAATTGGAAAGCCTAGACTTAGACTTTTGTTCATTTTTTTAAAAAAATTTAAATACATTTTGGAGGTACAAGTGGTTTTTTTGTTACGTGGCTGAATTGTATAGCAGAGAAGTGTAGGCTTTTAATATACCCGTCACCTGAATGGTGTACATTATACCCAATAGGTGATTTTTCGTCCCACTTCTCCCTCCTAACCTCCCCCTTTGGAGTCTCCAGTGTCCATTAAGTCATTCTGTATGACCATGCATACCCATTACTCAACTTATAAGTGAGAACATGCGGTATTTGGTCTTTTTGTTCCTGGGTTACTTCACTTAGAATAATGGCCTCCAGTTCCATCCATGTTGCTGCCAAAGCCATTATTTCATTCTTTTTGATGGCTGAATATTATTGCATGGTGTATATATATGTATATAAAAAATATATATAAGATATATATATGCATATATATAAAATATATATAAAACACCCACACGTATACACCACATTTTCTTTATGCCCTCATCAGTTGATGGGCACTTAGGTTGGTTTCGTATCTTTGCAATTGTGAATTGTTCTACAGTAAACATAGAGGTGTGGTGTCTTTTTTATAAAATGACTTATTTTCCTTTGGGTAGATCCCCAGTAGTGGTATTGCTGTGTCAAACGGTAGGTCTACATTTAGTTTTTTGAGAAATCTCCATACTTTTTTTTATACAGGTTGTACTAATTTATTTAATGTATTCCCACCAACCATGTAGAAGTCTTCCCTTTTCACTGCATCCTGCACCAGCATCTGTTGTTTTTTGGCTTTTTGACAATGGCCATTTTGATAGCAGTAAGATGATAATAGCCATTCTGACAAAGATAAGGTGGTATCTCATTGTGGTTTTAATTTCCATTTCCCTAATGATTAGTGACGTTGAGCATTTTTTTGTTTGTCGGCCATTTGTTTCTCTTCTTTTGAAAAGCGTCTGTTCATGTCTTTGGTCCACTTTTTAATGGGGTTATTTGGTTTTTATCCTTGCTGATTTGAGTTCCTCATAGCTTCTGAATATTAGGCCTTTGTTAGATGTATAGCTGTTATAGCCCCACCCAGCTGAGGGACAAGCAAGCCCACGCTGTCCTGAACACACTTAGAAACCCACTCCCAGGCTCAAGTGATCCTCCTGCCTCAGCCTCCTGTGTAACTGGGACTACAGGTATGCACACTGTGCCTGGCAAACATTTTGTTTATTTTTGTAAAGACAGGGTCTTGTTTTGCCCAGGCTGGTCTCAAACTCCCGGGCTCAAGCAATCCTCCCGCCTTGGCATCCCAAAGTGCTTTTGGCCTCCCAAAATGCTGGGATTACAGACGTGAGCCACCACGTCCAGAGCCTCATTTGCTTTTCATTATATTCTTAGTAGCCAGCCCCAAGTCTGCCACATGGTTTGTCTTAGGCTATGTTCTCCAGAAGCATAAGCCAGGGTGAAGAATTGTGTGTAAATGATTTCTTAAGAAAATATCCCCAGGAGAAAGAGTTGGTGGAGCAGTACAAGTGAGGGAAAGAAGCCAAGCAAAGGGGCAATTTCAGGTTATGTCCCAGCCTCAGCCTTGTCCCACCGAGATCTCTGGAGTCTTATGTCTCTGAGTTTTTCCCAGCTGAAGGCAAGGGAGTTAGTACTCCACTGGCCAATCATTGGAAATGAGTCATTCCTGGCAGCTGTAAACTCCTAGACCTTGCAGGAAAAGCAGGCAAAGTGGCTCTAGTAGCCCAAGGAAGATTTCTGAAGAGGGTAGCAGAGGCTGGCCATAAAAAGCAAATGCACGGATGTTGGGAGGGGTGTACAGAAACAGTAACAAGAATCTGAGGGATCTAGCAGGGGCAGAGACAGTGTCTACTACATAGTAAATGATAGATAAATATTTCTTGGGTGAATAATTTAAAATCCTCCATCAGAGTGGCAACAGCATACTTAATCCAAGTAGTTATGTGGATATGCATAATATAATTGACAAAAGTGGCAAATACAGGATTGCGCCTTAGTAATTTTGGACTTGAAAGAATTTCTATTATATTTTAGAGAATGAGTGATCAGCAATTGATTGATCTACCTGAAAACATTTTAAGAAAAGTTTGAACTAATTAATTATAAATCTACAATACATTTTTCAGAGGGAAGTCAATGTTAGGGTGGAGAGCTAGTGCACGTAGATTTTGAGAAAGAGTTCTCCGGACAAAGTTCAGGAGAGGAAGAGGAAGTTTGTTTACTTTCTCCTAGGTGGAGATAGGGCTATAAAAAGGGCCAGCGTGGAGGTGGAGAAAGGAAGAATGTGCTGGCCTTGAAAATGAGCTATTCGGGCTTTTTAAAGGGGGAGGTTGTAAATTACTGGAGGACAGTTGAGAAACTGCTGCATGTGCTCCTTTCTTTCTTCTCAGTGGCAAGATGATAGCAGAAGCAGCAGCAGGATGTCACAGTCCAAGAGTTGGCTCTCCTACCTTTCCTTGGAGAAGGGATTGTGGCAGGAGATGTGACTCTGCCCTGGAGATATGGCTGAGGCCTGAAGCTCACACCCTGCTGCTCACTCAAGAACTCTTTAGACTGTAAAAAAGCAAATTCTCGAAGCAATTTTGAAAAAGAGAGAGATTTACATCTCTTTTCCATCTGTTCAGCTCTTTTCAGAAGTTGTGCAAAACAGAACTCCTGCAGGGTGCCTGTCAGTGAGAGAATTCATAGGATTGATCTTTAACTGTTACTAGGAAATTATGGGATTAGATATTTTCCTGTTAATTTTACAAGGCCACCCCTTTCGGTCAGGAACTTTCAAAACATTTGTCTAATATTTTCAACTGATTTTAAGGAAAGAAGCTACAACATCCATCTATAAAACTTCTCTCAGTACAGTTACAGGATGTTTTGTTTACTGAACCAGTAGCCTAACCTCTTATGATATTACTTACAGATACACCCTTTATAGAAAGTAAAACAGTATGGCCATAGTCATAATTATGACAATTGTAAAAAAATATAAAAGTGATATGGCTCTTACTCTGACCTCAGAGGTGAATAAAAAAATGTGCTGAATGAAATCTTTAATTGGTACTTCCTAATCATTATAACAATCATGATGCTTCCCTTGAATTTATATAGTTGTGTTATACCTGGTAGAGGGGCCATTGTGCATTATGAAGACAGTTCAGTCCCACCAGATGACTCCTGATGGAGGTTTATGCTCACAGAGTTTGGCTTTATACCTGAGTGCATAGCAAAATGTAAATCATGTGGTGTTTATTACAGAGAAAAGAAATATTCATACGGGAGGAATCAATGTGATAGAGATTACAGGATGAATGGTTTCAGATCAAGTCCATGATCCTTCCTGCAGCAGGAATCTTATTTTTAATAGTTTTCACAGACATCAACACTGCAAGATTATTTGCAGCTGCACTGACTCTAACATCTCATTTCATTTGTTTTAGCAATGTAAACTCCATTACAAAAATGAAATTTAAAACAGGGATAAATTAAGGGGACTATTATTCCATCTGGGAGGAATCATGAATGTCACCTTAGGTTTTGCCTTTACCATCCTGAATTAGAGCAGTACTGACTTTTTTGTGAATGAGTGAATAAGCTATTTTATCAGAAGACTGTTGGAGAAAACATAATAAATATATCTCTATTTTCTGAAATGTACCATTAATATGGTTACAAAGGAAAATTGCCAACAATAAATAGGAACTCACTCCAGGTAAAATTAATGTAACATACCTATACGACAAACACATTAAAATTTGTATATTTATAGCAATAGAGTTCTTCAATTCAAAAGACAAGAAATTATGAAAACAGGTAATAAGAAAGAGGCACACATGTATAGAAAAGGAAGCAGTAACTTTTAAAAATAACCTCTATCTCTCCACATCCACGCCAACATTTATAGTGCAACCTCTGTGGAAAGCAATTTGGAGATACCTTAAGGAGATACAAGTAGAAGTACCATTCGATCCAGCAATCCCATTCCTGGGCATCTACCCAAAAGAACAAATGATACTCTATAAGAAAGACACCTGCACCCAAATGTTTATAGCAGCACAATTAACAATTACAAAGATGTGGAAACAACCCAGGTGTCCATCAATACATGAGTGGATTAATAAAATGTGGTATATGTATACCATGGAGTACTATTCAGCTTTAAGAAACAATGGTAATATAGCACCTCTTGTATACTCTTGGATAGAGCTGGAACACATTCTACTAAGTGAAATATCCAAAGAGTGGAAAGACAAGCACCACATGTACTCACCATCAAATTGGTATTAACTGATCAACACGTAAGTGTACATATAAGAATAACATCTATTGGATGTAGGGCAGGGGGAGGGGGG